>VZUA01105662.1:9792-26812 GCA_013401035.1 Horornis vulcanius
TGTTAAACAAAATCACTATTCTTTCTGTCACTCAGATATTAGACATTTCTGCTCTTTGTGCCTTATCCAATCTTATATCTTGGAAGAAATATCCAAATACAGCTGCTTTCTCTATACAAGTTTTAGAAAGTTCTTTTGCTTTGCACTTAGCCATGTCTTTCCTTTCACATTACATTGATCAATGCAGGCTGCTTTTCTTTTACACCTCTGACTCATCAGCTTTTCTCCGCTTCAGTACTACCACAGCTCTTGAAAAGATCAGGTTTGTTCATCTTTTTTTCCCATTTTCCATTGCGCTCAGTTCAAGTTGTCCCTCTATCTAAAAGATCTCTCACAGATCTCTTAGTAGTTTTCCCACCAGTTCATGTTTCTTTTCCCATTGTGCCTTCCAGTATCATAGGAATATCTTTAGAAATGCTTTAGAAAATTCTTTGGCTTTTGTCGGTCTCTTCACTGTTCCTTTACATTTGGAGAAATGGTATTTACTGGTTGGTTTTTTCACAGCTGTCTTCTCTTTGTGGTAGTTTCCAAAGATCCATCTTTCCATTTGTGTGCATAATGCCTCTTAACTTTCAGGTTCAGCTACATACTTCCCTTTTATCTTTAGCCAAATAATTAAGGACATACAAAGGAGCAGTTGGTACAAATGAAGAGCATCCAAATGCTCCATTTAGGACAGTTAATAAATGTATAATTTGTACTACACATGTATTAAAAGGAGTAAACTGAGTTATGATAGACAACAAATGTATCCTAGTGTTGTCACCTTATTTCCACTTTCTGTGCTAGAATGAATATTTAAGGGTGACTGTTCTGAGAAAGCACTCATAAGGGCTACATGTACAATATAGCTTGGGAACGATAACTATATTTGTGTAACTGTTATTATTATTCTAAGTTATGGGGTCTAGCAGATTTTATTTACTGCAAAGGTAATGTGAAATGTTGCTGTGTCCCAATAAGTGCCTTCTTATTAATAATTTGATCACACATTTTTTTTCCTTTGTAAAAAAGAGCCTTAAGCTGTTCACACAACAGTTTTCAACTCAGTGAGGAAAAGACCAGAACAACTATCTGCAAATGAAATAAAATGTTGAAAAGATACTTTTAAGTAAACATATTTCTCTAAAAAGCACTATAGGACCAAATGTAATGGTTATTCTCAGTATAATAAGGCACACTAAGGAATACTTCATGGCAAGAGCATCAGTGTTTGAAGGCTCTTTTCTTGTAGAGAACTATATAATAAAGCAGATGTGCAGCTTTATTGTAAGCCATTCTTCATGTGGTTTATCTCAGCTTTCTTCCACCTAATGAAAACTTCAGGTTTTGTCACTCTCTATGTAGTTTAACCTGTGTTTGTGAGAATATATCTACCTTTTTTATTGTAGGAGCACGTGTTTTTTAAAAAGCTCTTAAGATAGTACAGAAGAACCCTCATGTCTGTCACTGAAGCACGGAGTGATAAAAAAACTATGTAGCCATGTAAAAGGAAGCCATGAAAAGGAAAGAATGAAAGTAACAAAACAACCAACAATAACTTCAGCTTTCACTGCATATATTGCAAAAGCAAATTTTATTTTCTTAGTACGTTTTTTGCTGTTCTATTTTCCTTCCTCTCTAATGTACACTCTTATCCCTGTGTTTTTAGAGGGAAAGAAAGCTAATACTTTTTCTTACAGTTTCAATCTGGCCTTTACCTGTGATTGAATGTACCATGGAAGAGGTCACAGCACACAGTTAATTTGTGATTTTTAAATAAATGTGCTGAGTAGCAATGGAACAAATAGGTTTCATTAGCTCTGTTTCTAAAATTGTGTGCAAAATGACTAGTTCACCTCCCATTGCACAAGAAGAAAACATTGTAAATAGGTTATTTATTATTTATTGAAAGCTGACAGCATGCCCGCTGCTGTGTGAGCAAGACTTCCTGCTCATAGTCTTTCACTGAGGGCAGGTGCTAACCTCACCTGTATGGAGAAGGGCTGTTTACCCAATTCATGACTGCAGGAGTGCTTTTTTTCACTGGTAGTGGACAGTGGAGTTTAAATCCTCCAAACATTGATGCCTCAATCTTCAGCATTCTCACCACTGCAATCTCTCTCTGTCTGACAAAGGGAGACCTTAGACCTTGAAGAGTTTGGAAGAAAAATTGAAGGAGATAATAGTAACTTATTCGTTCACTCCACTTATCTATTCCTCCTGCCAGTTTGAGAAAAATTGGGTATTTTTTAAAGGCTGTGTTAGAAGTGGTGGCAAAAATAACCTCTGTAAAGTATTTATTTGTGTAATTAGAAGGCTGATATTGCAGTAACTCTGGATGATCCCATCCTATTCTGTTCATGATTTCGGTTTTGACTGTCAGTCTCCAGCAAATGTGCACAGAAGAAAATGGTTTTAGTGAAAAGATAATGATCTTCTTGTTTTTCTTTCTTTTAACTGCATCTGATTTAAGCTAGAGGAATAGAAGAGCCTGTTTTCTTCCACTCCACTCTTTCTTCTTTGGTTTATTCTTTACTTGAAAGGGTTGCTTGTAAATGAATGCTAATGCCATTACCACGGGTGGTACAAGAGAGGCAGCCTGACGTGGTTCCCGTGTTTTTTTGTTGCAGATGAGGATAGGCATCCACTCAGGTTCGGTGCTGGCTGGCGTGGTTGGTGTGAGAATGCCGCGCTATTGTCTCTTTGGGAACAACGTCACCCTCGCAAGCAAGTTCGAGTCAGGGAGTCACCCACGCCGCATCAATGTCAGCCCCACCACATACCAGTAAGTCCTCCTCACCCTTTCCTATTGCTTTTATTTCAGCCTGTTTTCAGTTCCATCCTGTAACGTGCTCTGTCCTCAGCGCATGAAATTCAACAGAAAGTTGGTAGGGCATCAGGACAGCTGGAAAGTGGTATGGCTTGGGGTTGTCTGTCTTTTGCTTGCAGGTTTGTATCAGAATGAGCAAAGAGGTCAGGCACTGAAGGAAAGGAGGCACAACAGAAAAGCCAGCCATTCCTACCTAAAATAGTATGTAACAAAAGAAGTGGGAGATATCTCCCAAAGCAACGTAGTTTTGTGCACTATTACAGCTTTTGACTGAGGATTTGGGATCCACCCGCTAAACACATGAAAGAAAGCATACTCTCATTGTCTCAGAAGGAAGTCTAATTTTGCTGGTAAGGCCAAGCTTACAAAGAGATTTAATGCTTTCTTAAAGACAAAATTTCTTATTTAGCACTGTAAAGATGCACTTGAAAGAAGCATTCTCATAACGTAGGAAAAAAGATTGAAAATGGCAAGGCATTATCCCTAGAGTTTTGAAGAAATTATGCAAATGGAGAGAAGGTTTGATTAAATCTGGTTATGAGGAACAGCTCTTAAATAAAAAAGGTGTTCCTTATTGTTCAAATTTGACAGTTTGACTATTAGAATTTCTACTGCTTAGATTACAGCTGATGCACTCACATTTTTTTGGCAGGATATCTCAATCTTCCAGCGTTCTGTATGTGAAGTAATTTTCTGAAGTAAGGTTTTGAGACTGTGTGGTAAATCTGTACACAGTTGCTCAAACAATATTGCTTTTTTTTCTTATTTTTTTCCTATTCAGAACTGTGAATCTCAATTCTTTTCCCCCATAGCTATCTATGTAAAGAAAAATTTTAAAAGGGATTTCTTCATCCAAGTATTGAAGTGTCTGCTATGTAAAAATATGAATCAGTCAGAAATTAAAGTTAAAAGTAATTAAACTAGTGCAAAAAGTGACATTCTTCTGAAGAGCCCATTCACTTGAGATCATATTTTGAGAATGAAGCCAGCGTAACAAATTGAACGAGTGGTAGAATAACTGAGTAAGTTTTGTATCATAAAGTGAACAGAAATAGATTCACATAGTTGTCTGGTAACATGCAAGAGAAAGACAATCTATTATTCTCCAAATCTATCCAAATCCAATCTATTATTCTTTACAGAAAGCATTTTCGTTTAAATAAAAATAAATTCAATAAATATATTGGAAATTTCTGTTTGGAACTTGGTATCATTTGAAAAGAAATTGGTTTTGGGACCTTCCATACACAGCATTCTACAGTCTTTGGCTCTTGGTCATCCACTGTGGGATAGGAGGAACCCTCTAAAATCTTGTTTGAATAGTCACCATCATTTTGTTTACCATTTGTGCTCCAGTTACAAAAGTTACAAAGTACCAGGGCCTTTGGCGTGTGGTTTGTGGTCTGGCAGAAGGTCCTGTGACAGGGAGCTGGACTTTTCGTGAGGAGGATCAGTTCTTATAAAGAGCTGTTCTCCAGCCTGAGATAGTCTTCAAGATACTCTGAAAATGCTGTCCACACTTTTTCAGAAGAGAGGTCTTAGCACTTCACAAATGTGGTTCAGGGGAGTGATTTCACTTGGGGCTGTGGTGTTGCTTGCTCATGTTTGTGTCCCTGAGAGCAGAAACTGGTGAGCTAGACAGCTTTATGGAAATCTGTGGGACCTGTGGTGCACAAAACTCTCTTCATGCTGGGGCCAGAGTCATTTTCCTTGTACCAGTCCACAGTGCCACTTGTGTTGAATTAATTATGAGTGATATGGCACCTCCTCTGTGAGACACAAATCTGTGGTCATCATTGAACAACCTGATCTAGCTGAAGATGTTTCTGTTCATTGCACATGGGTTGGACTAGAAGGGCTTTAAAGGTCCCCTCCAAGCCCATTGATTCTATGGTTCTGTGACTGTGTTTTCTTTTCATCACAATGCTAATAAAAAGACTGTTCTGAAAGTTAGTTTGAGGGCCTGTATGTGGAGCTTGTTAGAAATCCTTGGGTTTGTGCTGCCCGTGTACTCCTAGTACATTGTGGCACAGAGAAGGTGGCTTCTCTTTACCTGTGTCTCATCTCTGCCTATTGCCACTGGGCTTATTGTACCATGGCAGGTCAAATGTGAGCCCCCTTGGAGAGCGTTCTTACTAAGTCCTAGGTACCAAAACGTGAGTAGATCATCTCACCCTGCATATCTTTCAGGTTGGATCAAAAACAGGTCTACAGTTTTTTTCACGTCCCCTTAATCCTAGAAAACTGGTAGGAATAGGACCAGTTTTTTCAAGATGGCTGAACATTCACCTTATATGACCTTCATGCCTGTACTTACCTTGTAGAAAGTTATCAATTTAGACTGTTGCTTCAAAAAGGGAAGAAGGTAGAAAAGTGACTGATTATGTGGTAATGCTGTAACATAAAATTGCAAAACAATACACAACTAAATGCAGAATTATTGGTATCTTTTAATTACATTATTGTACTCAGTAAACACTGCTGCAAACATGCTGAGCAAATTTGGTGCTTGATTCAGAGAACTTGCAGTGGAAGTAACAGGCTAGACACATGGTTTCAGGTAAAGGAAGTAGAAATGGCAAGAAAATATGTTTGAATGAGATGCAGTTATCATTCAAGATGAGTGGCTAAAAGTAGTGATAATCAGGCTAGAAACAATTTTCTACTACAGGCTTGGGAAATGATGTGAAAAGATAAAATGAATGTGCATGGGGCAACTTGAAAAGCTGATTTCAAACCATACCTTCTGGCATAGTTGGAAGCTTGAAAACAAACAGGGAAGAAGTCAAGAAATGACACTGTTGACACAGTGGCCAGAAGAGACTGCAATTACAAAATACTCAAAGGGGCAGAATTATTCAGGGTTTATGAAAGTAATCTGTGAGAGTTAACATAATATCCTGGTGATGTCCAAATCAAAAAGTAGTGATCTGATGCATCCATATAAAACTTTTCTTAAGTGTAATTTGTGTGAGTATGTATTTATTGTGTATAAATAAAGTGATTCATCGCAAACTGAAATGTATTTGTTTTGACTTTATATTCTATTAAATGCTTCTATTCAATCACACTGTGCTGTTGTGCACTTTGTTAATACTGCTGTTAATATTTCTATGATCTAAAAATCAGTGTTTTCCAAAGTAGATAATTTTGCTGTCAGTATGAAAACAACAGAATTTTCAATTATATGAAACTACTGGCATTTATTGTCATGTGTTTGTGTCTACTATGGCCCCTGATGGAAGTTGTGATACAAGTTTTATAAAGCATGCAGATCCTGGAAACATGTCCAGTACTTAGCAGCTTTCATTTTACAGTAAAGATTATGTATCATAAAGTGTCATCAGCATTCAAATAATAATTACACTTCAGAATACCTATTATTGGTTACAGACACTTCACATCAAGCCCTAATCTGCCTGTGTAAAAATCCGAGTCTAAAATTATAAGTACAGGGTGTGATGTTTGTTGTTCAGCAGCAGGGAGTGAGCCTGGGCAGCCTTGCTCCAGTTACACCTGCCTGGGCAGAGCTCTACTGTGTGTGAAATAACACCTTTTACAAAGGTGGACTTCGCATTTTTTGAACCTGAAACATCACTTCTGTTTGAAATTCCCTGTTCTCTTGACTCAGACAAGTGTTTGGGCACATGGATCACAGAGCCCCATTTGCATTGAATCACTGAGCATTGTGAAATTAAATCCCTGGAATAGCACTGGTAAAACTTCCAGTGAAAAATGTGGAAACTGGAGAGCAGGTTGAGCGTCCCAGGCTGGTCTGTTTTTAAACATATGGACAGGAAAGAAAGTTTATTTAATTTGTCCACATTATCCTGAATTGAATAGAATTACCCTATTTTTCATAGTCAGGAAGGAAGCACTGTAAGATTTATGAGACTCTTCAGCACAGGAGAGAGATTTAATGTTTTTTTAGTTTTTTTGTTTCAGCCTTTAATAATGATTTTTATGAGGTATTAATATAATATACCCACATTTGTCTTGTTTTCCTAGTAGTGTTGCAATGTCGTGCTTTTGAATTTCTAAGCAGTTACAAAAAGCAGATTAACATAGTTGTTCTGGTTTGACAATTAACTCCTATTTAAGAATGAATTCTTTTTTTACCCTCATCTTTTTACCTCTAGTCTTTTGCAGCATGTATTTCTCTTGTGGAGAATGTGCTTCTGGCACTCAGTGCTGGGTGCAGATACTTTCCATTATCACATGCTGGGCAATGCATCTGGGACCTGAGCCTAGGCAAAGATGGACAAACAGCCTGTATCCCTGTATCTTTATCTTGATTTAGCAGAGAGGGCAGCCCAGGTGTACCTCCTTATTGAGCTGGGTGAGGTCATGGTGTGTTCACATGCATAAATTGCTTCTCAGCCTTTAAAATTGATTAAAACCAATGTAGGTTTTTAATAGTTCTTTCACAGAAAGTTGTGTAAAAGAAATTTTAGGTAATTAAGAAGTATTTCTATGCTTCTCTCTTTACAGGGATTTTAAATTAACATTAGGCTTTTCTTTAAAGTCCTTATTGATTTTTATTTTTATCAAATTCTTTTTGCTACAGGTTATATCTCTTTGTATGTATTATTTCTTCTACAGGTTATAGCTATCTCTGTATCTATATTTTTCTGCCTCATATGGTCAAACCAATGGGCTTGCTCTCCAAGAGCCTTTTCAGATTATTTCAGATTTTGTTCCTCAGCATCCTTTAAAAAGCTGTTTGTTTTTATGTTGGTCGATTCATCATGTATGTTTTCAAGAGGTTGACAGGCAATTTAGTTTTGGACAGATTGAGAATACAACTTATTCATGGGCACAAAAATTTATTGCTAGTCTAATTTTAGAAGCGTAGTCAAACGCACTGTTTTTTCTTGGGTGTCTGCTCCCAGTGTCACCTGGTTCTGTGAGGCTGCACCCCCGGACTCCCTGTGTTTGGTGACTGTGCTTCTTGGGCCTCTGGTGTCTGTCTGTGCTTGTTTATTTTTGTTGACTCTACACAGAATAGCTGTGCTAGGTCACTGTCCAGTAGTTAACAGTGTATGTTACCCCACGGTTTCATACAGCTAATCTAAAGCTATATCACGTTTAGGCAAAACTTAGCTATACAACTGTTCAAACTACAAAAAGCTCAAGCCTGGAAAAATCCAGGCAGGTCCTGAGGCCAGCACTGTTACATCAGTGTAAAGCCTGAGGCCTTTTAGTAGCAAACCTGTGCACTGAGCCTCTGATGTCCCAAACAGAGAGCAGAAACCCAGCAGTGTTCTTTTTGCTTAGGTGGGTGAGAAAGAAAAGTATTAATAGTCAGAGATTGACACTCACCATACTGAGCTGCATGTGGTATGCAATATATTCCACTAAAATCATGGCTGGCCCTTTCATAACCTTACCACAGCTGACCTGTATGAAGAAGAAACACCAATACACTGACTTCCGTAGTTTAAAAAGTAATAAATGCACTGTGCTTGTAATTAGGTAGAGATGTAGTCTGGGTTTTTTTTTCCCAGTCTCCTTATGTTTATAGCATGCACAGAAACTGAGGGAGAAATTCAAACCTACTGAAGTTTAGAACCAAGTGCACTGATTTTTAGCATTACAATAGCAATTTCATATGTTTATACAGAGTATTTTAAGAGCAGCCTTCTAAAATTTCAAATGAGTGCAGTAATAATTTATTATTTGTATTCATATGGAAACAAACGAGCTGGTTTATGTTATCGAAATTGCCCAACTGGTGAAACAAGCAACACTTGTTGCCACAGAGGAAGGGAGCAACAGTCCAACACGAGACAGTCTTCTCATAGGCTCTAATTAAAATTAGATTTTCCTAATTATACCAATTAATGGGATGATGTAAACAAGGTTAACTAAAAGTTTTACAGTATTTTTGGAGTTTCTCCCTGTGAAATATAGCATTTATGGAAGATTGACCTGGCCAATGTGCTTTACTTGGTGCATACTATGTTTAGGAATGAAGTGCATAGTCTCCTTTGCTGTAGAGCATTATAGTTCTCTTAAAACTTTTGTTGAATTTTGGTCTATACAGGCCAATTTTCTTAAAAGAAAAGTTCACACTGAAGATAGTTCTGAGTGGGTGCTTTTGTGCTCTGATCCAGCAATCTACTGAAAAGTACAAAAGTCTGACATCTCTGAGAGATGGAGGAAAAAACTGTGGGCATGGAGGGAGTTAAGAATCGTCATGGGAAACATGCACTCAGTATGGAGGGCTTTGCAACAAATAATTCTGCAATAGCAAGTCTCCATTAGTTCAAATGGGAGAGATGAGCAATCACCATTTCTTTCTTCAAATTAGAGGGCTAGACTGTATTGAACCATCTGAAGTTTAGTAAGGGCAAGTGCCAGATTTTGCGCATGGGACCTGGTAACCCTGGATGTACGGACAGACTGGGAATGAGATGCAGGAGAGCAGTGCTGCACAAAGGGACCTGGGGGTCCTGGTCTGTGCCAAGGTGGACATGAGGCAGCAGAGCCCTGGCAGCCAGGAGGGCCAACCCTGTCCTGGGGGGCATCAGGCCCAGCATGGCCAGCCAGGCAAGGGAGGGGATTGTCCTGCTCTGCTCTGAGCTGGGGCAGCCTCACCTCCACGGCTGGGGGCAGCTTTGGGTGCCACAATAGAAGAAAGAGATTGAACTATTGGAGAGTGTCCAGAGGAGGGTGAAGGGTCTGGAGGGGAAGCTGTATGAGAAGCAGCTGAGGTCACTTAGTTTGTTCCACCTGGAGAAGAGGAGAATGAGGGGAGACCTCATCATGGTCTGCAGCTTCCTTGTGAGGGGAAGCAGAGGGGCAGGCACTGATCTCTTCAGTCTTGTGACCTGTGACAGGAGTCAAGAAAAAAGCACAAAGCTAAGTTGGAAGAGGTTTAGGCTGGATATAAGGAAAAGTTTCTTCACCCAGAGGGTTGTTAGGAACTGGAACAGGCTTCCCAGGGAAGTGGTCCCAGCACCAGCTTGGCAGAGTATAAGTGTTTGAACAGTGTGCTCAGACACTCAGTGTGTCTCTTGGGGATGGTCCTGTGCAGGGCAAGGAGTTGGATTTAATATTCATGATGGGTCCCTTCCAATGCAGCATATTTAGTGATTCTGTGGTTTTCTGAATATAGATACACTGATGAAGATATGACTGTTTTGTGCCAAGATTGTTTGAAATATAATTACTGTATCATTTCATCAATGTGAAGAAAGAGCAGCAGCTTTTAAAAGCTTCTTCAAGGTTCCCACTAAGTATGATCCCAATTTTCATTCACACACAGACCTCCTGAATTTTTTTCTTAAATGAAAGAACTGAAAAGGAAAAAAAAAAATAGGATAATTTTCAGATACTATCTTTTTGTCTGAGAGCAAGAGCATTCCCACCAAGGAAGGGACAGAGCAAGAATTTTAAAAGCTTTAGAAGATTTCTGCTTAGGAGGAGAAGGCATCAAGGTTAATCAACTGCTAATCAGTGTTTAAGAAATTCTTCCTCCCCTGAAACAACAAGACAAGCTGAAGAAGAAGACAAGCTGAGGACAGACCTAATGCCTGGCAATTTGTAGGAATGCTTCTGAGCCTCACAATTAGAGCTCTGAATTGTAAATTGTGTATCCATCTACTTGAGTGGAACCCAGAATTCTGAACCTGTGAATAACCTACTATAAAAATATCCTTTGCAATAGTGCCCCAAAGGGAAATTCACAGAAGTGATTCAGAAAATACAGCTAAGATAAATGCTTTGGGATATTTTGAGACTAGTTGCTGTATGAATATTCCTGAACTGTGGAGGTTGTGTAACTTCAGCTTAAGCTCTCTGAATATGGGACAATCTGGGAACATTTTTTTATACAGTTTAAGCTGCAACTGAATTTCCTGGAGGTGAGGGATAAGATTGTTCTCTCAGGGTAGATTGTTCTTTCAGGCTTTCCCAACTGGCAGTCTGACTTGTTCACAAAGGAGTGCTCTGAGAATGGTCCACAAGGTGAGGCAACCAACCAGAACTGGGTGCCACCTCCCAGGAAATGTTCCAGAGCAGAAGGTTTTACACTGGGTCTTTGTGAAGGTTCTTGCTTCCTTTTTTCCTTGCCAAGGTTGGGATTAATACATGGGAAATGTAGGTTTCGTGTTTGGACTTGAATGTTTATTATTTCTTATGTATTTACAGACTCACGAGCTGTGAGTTCTAACTAGCAAGTTAGAGAAAATGAGGTAAAATTGAGAGCTTCTAACTCTTTCCAAGGTCTTTTAAGCAATAATTACCCAATACCAAGGTGACACTGGTATTATTTATGGTTTTGTCCCAATAATGAACACCCAAGCCCTGCAACGTGGACCTTTTTCACCCAGTTACAGAAAACCACCTAAACCCATGAAGAAGGAAGAAGACGGACTTAGACAATGCCCAAAATCCTTCATCTTAACTCACATGTATTACTATATACTAAAATCCCAAAATACAAGTTTCCTGAATTCCAACAGATCTTCTCCCGAACCAGAGAGGAAGTGCAAAAAATGGATTGCATATGATACAGTGGCTTGGTCAGCACCTGATGTCCAGCCAAGATCAGCCCACCACAGCTTGGCTCAGTGCACATCCCTAAGGATGTATACTATTCATTCAGCTGCTTGGCACAAGGATCTTTTGGGGTTCTTTGTACCCATAAAAAAGAATTGAATAAATTTAGAAATGGCCATGACCATCAACTGCTATTGATTTCTTTTTAACATCACAAGTGGCCTGAAAGTAAGAGGGAGGATTTTGCAGAAGAATATCCCCACTGATACGCACTGAGAATTTGCAGATAACTTGTTTCTTTAGTATATATACAAAGATGTAAGAAATCAGAGACAATTTCTGAATTATGATTTCATTCTCAGACTGGGAAGCCAAGTGTCAGGACCAACATATTATTTAAAGAATTTGAAGAATTTAAAGAATTTGAAGAACTTGTTCTTTAGGAAAAAGCTAGCAAGAGTTCATTTTCATTACAATGAAAATTCTTTTTAATAGTATTATCCTATGAGCCAGATTTTTTTGTTTGTTTGTTTTGGTTTTTTTTTACTTTTTTTTTCCCCTTACAAATGTGAAGTAAGTTGGATAGAATATCATCATAAATAGCTTGCATTAACACTTGGTAACAAAGGCTTCCTGCCACGCTTGCTTGAGAGCTGAAATGTTATCCCAATGAAGGTCAGCTGGACAGTTTCTGAGGGTTAGAGGCCCATAGAAGCAGTGCAGGGATGTGGAGTCTATCATAAACCACAGCAGTGGAAGCATCTTCAAAAGAGTAATTGTTTATGAGTCCTGGAGCATTTAATTTTAACCAAGTTACAATTCACAAAACAAGTGAAAAATAAGATGGGTAATTAATATCTTGCACTTTTTTTCCTATGAGGAAGTAGTATAAAATATCAACTAATCTTAGTGCCAGCCCTGACCTGAATCAAAGAATATAGGTATATTTTACAGTCTTGGATTTGTGTAACTGTCATTAAAATTAGATGGTGTTAGACTCTGATGAGGAAACCACTGATTTTTAGGAAGGCCAGATGCTCCATAGTGAATAGTCAATGTGGGGAAGAGTGGCTACAGTGAAAGCTTACTGATTTAGCTCAGAAAGTTCTAAGATTTCAGCTGTTACATGCAGGAATCTAACTTGGGAAGCTGTGAAGGGTTAGTTCAGTATATTAGGCCTGTAGTTTGGAAATACAAAACATTTACTGCAAACATTGCAGAGATGAAAAGAGAGAAGCTTCTCTGTAGTGTCCTCCACAAACACTTATGCAATTTAGAAAAGATTGCAGTATTTTGATCATAAAATTGACCTTCAAACCACACATTAATAAAGTTTTCCACAGAAGTTCAAAGGCAATAACTTTGTTGGGTTTATAACCCAGTGATTAATTAAAAGCTGGAAAGAAAATGTCTTTATATGTGAATAAGCTCACACAGACTGCCTCATGCAAAACTCATGAAAAATACTCAATGAAGGAAGTGCCATTGCATATACTGATAATCCTGCAAAATTCTTCTGGCAATGGGATTCATTCATTCATTCATTTGCTTTCCAGAAATCAACTTTACAGAGATTAAATAATCTACCTATTACAAATTCCACGGAAACTTATAAAGTTCTTCCCAATTATGTTTTTGAACTTCAAACTAATTGAGAGAAAGAATAAATATCATTGGAGGGAAAAGAGAATGCATTTGCATATCCAACTGTGCTCAGAATTTGCTCATTGTCTCAAAACTGCTCTTTTCAATGCTGCAAGGGGTTGAATACCAGTAGTTTAATTTACTTTATTAACTGGAAACAAAAAGAAAATGTATAGAGTTACTTCCTTTATTTTTCAAGTCCAGCTCATTCTAGGGAAGATACTTGATAAAAAAGCTCTAAATTTTCAGGTCTAACCAGGCAGAAATTTCTCTACTGTGGCTGAGATGGCAAATGATAGAAGGCAGCATAGTTGGGTCTGTGGTGTTGTACCAGCTGAACAGGCATGCCAGGAGATGGCTTCGTGGATCCGGGGAACCTTTTTGACCCCAAACAACCTAGATTAGACCCATGGGTATTGTTGGTGAATAGTGTCAGATTTGATTCTGCTGTTGAAGTTGGATTTGCTGTATTTGAACCCAATTTATGAAAAACAATATGACTGAGTGTAAGAAGGGCACAAACTGACCTCCCTGCTTTTATCTGGGAGAGCTCCCAAGCACTGCCACGTTCATACCTGCCTTCCAGCAGGAAACCTGGTGGTAGCTGTCACTCTGAAATGTTAATTTCTGCCCAATAAAGTGTTTTAATTAAGCCAAATGATATGTTCTGGACAACTATCATTATGAATTTGGTTCTATTTCTGGTACATTACTTTCTGAATGCTGACACTGATTTTCAGAGAATGTTTTTTTGAGCCATCCCTTCAGATGATCTCAGTCAGAGATCCTTGAAGTTCATGATGATCTCAACAGAGCTCCTTAAAGTTAACGATGATAAGTTCATATGTATCAGATGAGGATCCTGACTTAGAATTTCTTTATAAGTTATGTAATAGTGTAAACTCATTTTGTACTTGGTTGGACATAGGAACTACCTCTTCCAAAAAGCTATTTCTGGAATGTGTTTTACAGTGTTTTATATTCCTCTGTTTTGTTTTTCTCCAGGCTCTTGAAAAAGGAAGAAAATTTTATTTTTATCCCTCGTTCCCGTGAAGAGCTTCCAGAAAACTTTCCAAAGGAAATTCCTGGGATCTGTTACTTCCTGGAGGTCAGAAGTGGTCAGAAGCCACCAAAACCTTCCATCACATCTGCCAGAGTGAGAAAGGTGTCTTACAACATCGGCACCATGTTCCTCCGGGAGACCAGCCTATGAGGCCTGCTGCAGATCAAAGACTCGTCAAAAAAGCACAAGCCCAGAACTGGGTCATGACCGGGGAGTTGGAGGCTCTTTGTGTTTCACTGCCTGCTTCTGAACAGGCAGTAAAAAGCTCCATGTAATGTCAGGCAATAATCATTTTAAAAGGTGGGTAACTGCTGTCAGTAAACAAAGTGGAGATAGGGAAAAAAAAAATTAAACGATGTACTTCCACTTCCAGAGGAATTTCTTTCATAAACTTCAGTCTGGCCCCTCTATGGCAAACAAAACAACAAAACAAACCCCCAACTCTCAAATTAGAGGTTGGTCTTGTTTTGTGCAGACAGGATGATGGTTCTCTGTAGATTTGCACCAGCTAAGCAGAATTGAGAGTCAGTTCTGATTATGCATTCCTATATTTAATGTGTTCTTCAGTAGGGTAATGATGTTTTTTAACTTTATGAACAAGCATTTCATACATATACTGTAGAGCTATTGTAACCTTCCTGGCAGGAGGAATTATGACTCAATACAAATATTGTAGGAATTTTACCTATTTTTATACATATTTCACTTTCTGGATAACTACATTCCACATACTGTAAGCTGAGTGAGCTTAGATAGCTTTTCAGAAGAAGTTACTGTATATTTCATACATTCTACCTATCAAACCTTATTGTTATACAAGTGGGAAGAAGGCATTTCTTGACTTTTTTGGCAACAAAAAATTCAATATTTACATAATAAAACCCCCACTTTGGTAAATCACATTATCTGGTTTTTATNGTTCAGTATTTGTCCTACAGTGTTGTATGTCCAGTCCTCCAGGACAATGTAAACAAAGTGCAGAAAATCAATGTATGGACAAACAGAAAAGTCCTCTTCAATGGGACTTGTTTTCCCTCAAAATTATCAGCCAAACTGATGTTCAGTAGAAGCCCTGAACTTCTCTAAAAATTTGGTCTTGTGAAAACTTACTCTGAGGAATTCCAGCAAACACTGGAAGCTCTCTGAATGCTGGTTTTCCATATTTAATAGGACTTCTGGTCCTAGTCTAGATTGATTTTTGGAAACCCATTCTGTTAATAATGATTGCTCATTTGGAAACTTCCTGTATTTTTGAATTGGCTGAAGGTCCCCTGCTTTATCTAGTTCAGATTAAAACAACACCAAAAAGGGAAAGGCAGTACTTTTCCAGGTTTAATGCAAATGGTAGTTCAAGCTTTTTGTTAGTCCAAGACAATTAAAAAAAAAAAAAAAAAAAAAAAAAAGGCAAATTCTTTGCTGTTGCAAATTAATATAGGATTATTGTCTTCAGTTAATCCAGTTCAAGAAAGTTGTGTATCTGGAACATTTTCAGGCATTGTTTATTTCTCAGGTTTTATTTTTCAAAAGTAATGGTGGTCAGTTTTCCTGTGTGGGTGTGCTGCTTTTGGATCATACTGGGGTGGGTGACATTGTTATGAGCTTGCACATTGCTAGTTAAAATCTGTGCCATGATTCCAAAGTGGTTTAGCTGTACGTGGGCCTTTAATCACTTTAATCAAAGATAAGACTCAGCAGCAACTAGGAGGCATGAGAAACTCTACATTTCTCTAATCCAGAACAGAAATAAGTTTGCTCATGGATTTACTAGTCATAACATGAGGCAGCTCTTGAAAATAAGTAAATAACTTTCACCACATTTTGAGATTATCCAGCTGGATCTTTCTGTGAAGGGAATGACAGTTTCTCTATTTCTCCCCTTCGACCAGCTGCCCCTGTGAGTCAGCATGACACTGCTAGCCTGTGCTGAGCACGTTTCAGGCTTCGTTTCCCTGAAGCCTTTCTGGATGAGAAAGAACTGTCTTGAACCTTTACAGACTTAGCATAGAATATCTGAACTTACTATGCAGGGTTGAGTTTTTCCTGAGAAGGGTAGGTGCATGGGAATTAGCCCAGAAAACTATTTTAATGCAAATTCCCTCACTTTCTAGTGGGGTACTAATATTAAAGATTTCTTCCATTGGTATTAGAGCATTCTTGGGATTAGAGGAGTTATTTTTTTTATCTACCCTGATAAACAGCATATGGAGTTCTGTGGCCTATCTGAAAAATGAATTACAAAAACTGTTCAAGCTTGAGGTTGTAGAATTTCCATCCAAACTACAGATCTGAGAATTTCCTGCACAGGATAACAAGTTTTAGCCTATAGTCATTAGTTTGCAAATACACAGGATGTAGCATGCATTTTTTTACGCTGGGAACACCAGTGAGATGTGTAAGAATCATAAATGGATCAAAGTTCACGTTTCACCACTGAAAGAGGAATGCCACTTCCCAGCTCTATAAATCCATAGTTCTGATGTCATTACTTTGTTCCCTAGAGTGAATTTTTTTTAAATAGCCATTAGTAGATTTAGATTTCAGTCTGACTTCCCTGGCACATCTTCACTGTTCAGTAAGTGCTGATGTCAGAGTCCCAATCTATCTGGCCAAGCTTTTTTCCTTACCACCCACAGTCCTGTGTGAAGAGTACAAATGTAGAGGTTTAGACCAAAATCTTGTAGTTCAATAACTTGTTTCTTACAGTTGCCAGTAAGAAATGTCTAGGTTAATTCTTCACCTGACCTTGATCAATGCAATCATTTTCATAGCAAATGATGGATAAGAGCTAGTTTTACTAGGAAATTGGA
Source organism: Horornis vulcanius (assembly GCA_013401035.1). Taxonomy (NCBI): domain Eukaryota; kingdom Metazoa; phylum Chordata; class Aves; order Passeriformes; family Scotocercidae; genus Horornis; species Horornis vulcanius. The sequence goes on from VZUA01105662.1 coordinate 26,624, forward strand.
GAAGCAATCAAAACTAGTTTGTGTCACCATCCTCATCCTCTCAGAGACTTTTTGTTGGATAAGGAAATCAGAGAGATCTGTGTGAGAACTGAAAATTGGTATCAGTATCACCATGAATACATTGATAGTGTTTACAAATAAATCATATAGCTCCCCAAATTAGAATACACTGACTGTATAAAAATATAC
>VZUA01105663.1:0-11537 GCA_013401035.1 Horornis vulcanius
AGCAGACATATTCCTTTTAAGACTCTTTTGAAGGTGTAAATGCAATTGTTAGATCAAAAATACACAGAATGTATTTTTTACCCAGAAATTTTAAGGTACCACATAGGTAGATTGCCCTTATATGTCAAGAGGGCCTAAAAAAGGGCTAAAAGCAATTCAGCTGATAGCCATGCTTGCTCTATGTCCATGTAGAACTTCTGCCTTGCACAGATCAACCACAGATAATTCATATTAGCTATTATTCTCTTGGTAGTTGGAATGGGTATCCAGAAAAAATCCCCTCTCTCATGTGTCATCATTCAACAGAAAGGACCAAAAATGCAGCAGACTTTTCTGAAATGATGGGGTTTTTTACATCAGCACTGAACTGTGTTACAGATCACATAGGCTTTGGTCCTACTGAAAGTACTTTTCTGCAGGATGTCCTTTTATCTGATTAATATCTTTGAATAAACTCCCATTTCACTGCTACACTTCCAGTTAAACTATGCACTCTTGAGGATAATGTGCAAGAGATAATCTCCCTTCACCAAGCCTCTGTTTGAATTGTGAATCTTAGGCAGATATTTAAGGAAATATGAACACATTAGTTACACATCTTAATACCCAGTTGCAAGAAGATTTGAAAGTGCCTGATCATTGCTTGCTTTTGATGAGCTCCTTCCTTCCTCCTGTTTACCCCCTGTGGCCACAAGTAGCTGCTACTTATCTCCAAATCAATACCTTGTGACATCCTGGGTGATGTGCAAGTGCACAAACATTTATGAATTTAGTTGGTGAACACAGAAAAAAGAAAATGAACTCATAGAAGATAAAGTCACAAGAGAACTTTGGAGAGTTTTCACTGAAACAAAGTTTCAATGAAAAGTAGGGACTAGAAGCTGGAAAATAAAGCTGGAAGTTTCTGATTTCTTGCAAAAGTAGTTTTAAGAGTTTGGGGGTTGGTTTTGTTTGGTTTTGGTTTTTTTTTTTTTAAATATTTGCTTTCCTACATGCAGTTGAATACCATCTTCAAAGGTTTTAGGCAGAATGCCTGAGAAACATACCCTCTCCTTTTGAAATCTATTTTCTCCTACAGTGACAAAGATCCTGCTTTTTCCTTGGTGTGCTCAGAGACTCCAGGTCTCACACTTGTTACAAAGCACTGAAGAGCTCCTGAGGCTCAGGGTGTCTGTGGATTGTACTCTGGATGCTTCTGAAATAGATATCTAAAAGCTTAGCTGCTTGTGATTATGAGTGGCTAGAACTGAGAATCCATTTGATCCCTTCAGTCTCATGTTCCCCATCAGTCTGACCTTATAAAAATAACAACCATCTAGCCATAAAATAGCAAGGGTTTTTTGAGCTGCTGTGTACAGACATAAGATTTTTATTCGCAAGTATTGCCTGATGTCATGAGCATATCTCTTCACAGACCTGATAGAGGTAAGTCCTTACCAGTGGAATTTCATATTTTGTCCAACACAGGATGAAACACCACAGGATGAGGGCCACTTCTGTATTGCTGCTGATTGCAGTGCACAATGGAATGTTACAGAATACAGTAATGTTACAGTTACAGAATTCAGTAACTGTCCTGGTGCCTGACAAGTTACTTTTTTTCTTTTTACTCATAAGAAACAAGAAAAAGTTCTGAGTTTTGAAAGGACTTCTTATCTGTTAGATCTGCATGCATGCTAAGCAAATCACTGTGATACAAAGATAAGTGGTTTAGTGACAACTCCTACATTAAAGAAAATAGAATTGCTGTTCACTATCTGTCAACAGGGAGGTCACTCCCATCTGAAAGTGGAATGCTTAAAGGAAGAATTTACAGACATTGAAATTCAGTATTTTAGAACAGTAGATAATATAGACAGTGGATAATACAGTGGAAATTAAGGGAAAACTGCTGTGAGAGCAGCAACAGGCATATAACTTTGGCCAATTTACTGCTCATTTGAGGGTTTTAGTTTTAAAGGAGCTTCTTAGGAGGTTTCTGAAAGATGGAGGAAGCCAGTGTACAAGATGATGGGTGTGTGTTACATTACCTTTTTGAGTGTATGAAAAAGAACAAAAGCCTAAGGCTTCCACAACAAGCAGGCATTTACACTGTCACCAAGTAATAAAATGATCAGTGGAAAAAGACTAGAAGTGTGCCAGTGACAAATAACAGCATCATTAACTATACAGTGATGTTTTTACAGCCCCAAATGATTTTTATTTTCACAAACAAGACCTCTTGAGGCTTACTTATATAATGAACCAAACTATACACAATACAATTTCTTGCATGTTATATTAAGCTGGTTTATTCTTATAAAACAGACAATTCGTCCTAGATCCTGCCCAGACCATACTGTTTGCATGAGAAAATATAAGTTTATACTTATATCCTGAGGTAAGAGCAAAAAATGAGGATTTATCCTGCTCTTTGCAGAGGCTGCAAGATCTCTGGGACAGCCAACAGCCCCACAGTCTGGTACTACTCACACACTGCAACAGAACTGAGCTTCTTGTTTCTTGCTTTCAAGCTGTGGGTGCATGTGTTCCCTGATGGATGGTTGATTTTTAGGTTAACATGTCACTGGGAGACTCTTGGGATTGTAGCTGTAAACTCCACATGCTGTCAATTAGTACAGATTTCAGAAACACTAGTTGTAAGTGAAGAAATTAGAGAAGTGCACAGAAATAATAGGTTGATGGGACTAATTCCAAGTGTACAAGCCCAAAAACTGCATGGTCCTAAGATAAAACAATCAAAACAATTCTGAGCAGAGAACAATTAAATGTGGAATCCCAACATACCAACTTTTTGGGACAAAATTCTACCTATTTTGACCAAGATGGACAGGCCACCTATACTTAACCCAGAAAAGGAACATACATAAATTATGTGTGATCAAGAGCAAATACAAGCCATTATAAACCAACCAGTTGCAGACAAAATAATAGAAAGTTTGGCTGTGTTTAACCATGTTGCCAGACCACCACCGGGACAACTAAGCCTCAGTTGTGTGTTTAAATGTAGGTTGACAGGCAAGCAAAAACACCTGCAAGCAAACATATCACACTTCTGTCATCTGCCCATTTTCCTTACATCATCTCCCAAGACAGACAACACAAAGCTAGGAGTTTCACTATGTTAGCTGGGAAAAAGACTGAAACACATGGATGGGGTGGGAAGTGGAGGCATTGTGTACCATAACAACAATGGATGTTCTAAAGATGCATATGAAAACTCACAGGAAAATCATTAAATTACTACATTTTGAAGATTAAGAAATAATGTCACAGTTCAAATTAACACAATTATCCATAAACTGTTCCTAAAAATAAAGTTATTAGTCTAATGACTGACATCCACTAATTTCTAGAGTAAAGTTTTCACAGCACAATACGTCAGATTTTATCAAAGGTGGTTCACTGAAATGCAGTACCTGAAGTCCCACAATTATTAAAACCCCACATGCTCTGAGTTCAGCAGCTGTTCAGAAACTTTAGGAACTGCTTAGAGGGAGTTTATTTCAGGACCAATGCACGCAGCAGTCATTACCTGTCGGTAGAATTGTTCACATGCAACTATGCTACAATGACTTTTAAGAAAACAGCCTTACCTTTAATTTACAGTATTTGAGAGGTTAAAGGGAGCCACTTGCCTTAGGTGACCATCATGTCTAATGGCACCTAATTTTACAAATGAAAATTGACTTTTCCATTAGCTGATAACTCTTCTTCAGAAGAAGAAAGTACAATTTTGCTTATATATAATTCATAGGTGGGGAAGTTCTAGCAAATCAAAGGGGTACTTTTATTCTTCCTGAGGAACATGCCACAAAACAAACTACAAGAAACTTGTGTGAGAAAGAATAAGCTATGATTTATTTCAGATGTGAATTCAGGGATGGGAAGGTGCTGTATTTCAAAGGCAGCTCTGCAAGCTTTCTCTCTGCATTAATCATTGCTTGTTTTCATACTTCTACTTTTGTTCTCATGAAAAGAGACAGAAGGATAGGTCTTCTCCAGAGCTTCAAAACGCTCAGCTCAGGAGTTCCTGCAAAGCAGAAGCAACTATGTGGACTTCCCTGTGATACACACACCAACACTTTGGAGTGAATTGCAATGGTGTAAAACTAACTGAAAACACCCCTCCCACCCTGACCTTACACTGCTCTTCTTTCTTGGTTCTCCTCTCTATATAATGTTGACATTGGTATAGTCATTCATACCAATTTTATCATTAAAAAATACCATATTTCTGCCAAATGAATGGGTTTTTTCAGATGCATGAGGAAAGAAAGTGTGAAATGGAGATACAGTTGAAACAGCTACTTGGACGGCACAATGATGCTGGGACAGGTCTTTAAGATGTAGAAAAAGTTGGGAGCTGGCTTGATAGGATGGATTTTGGGCACTGGACAGAAAAAGTAAACAGTTGATGGGGAGAATAAGAGTCATCAAGTACAATGCTGCTTCAATATTTTTTATGCTAAAGGGTTCCCTGAGTTTTGGTTCAGTCAAGACATCTCCTACTGATGGGGCAATATACAGCTATTCAATAATTTGAGACCATTAGACAAAACACCAAAATAATTAGGAGGCTTCCACCCATATTCTCTGTCAGTGATGAAGCAGCTGGATTTGGGTTTGGACCAGGTGATCTCCTACAGCATCTCTCCACCTCAAGTGTTCTGTCATACTGTCAATCACTGCCAGTGGTGTGTGACCGCTCTCTTTAAAATGCCTCACTACCAGGTGACTGTCAGTGACAAATGTGACCATCTGCAGGTCTGCCCCTCAAGGAAAGACTGTCCTAAGGAAGAAAGGACAAAAAAGACAGTCCAAGCTATGAAATTACTTCCATAGAACAAATTACTAAAATAGCACTTTTCCTTTGTTTCAGGAAAGCTAATCAGTGGACACTGGAAAGGACAGATGAAGGACAGTAACACTTCAGCTTCTCATGTTGTCTCCTGAACATTTGTTGATGGCCTGTCACAGGCAAGCTGCAGATAGATCTCTATGAACCTGTAAGTGACCGAGTAGAGCTGTTTTTCCGTTCAGTGCACTTGCCTAGATTCTACTTTTTGTCATTCCCTTCCTGATCTCACAGGTCAAGCAGGAAGCAAGATGAGACAAGGGGAAAGGCACAACAGAACAAGACTGGCAAAAGAAGGAAGGAGGCAGGACTTCTGGTCAATGAGAGCCACTACCAGTGAGAGTCCCCATGCCTTCCACTGCTATTCTGACTGAAATGATGGCACTTTGTATCATAGTTCTGCCACCATTTAAAGCATGCTTCTGTGATGCAGAACCAGGAGTGTCAAAATTACCCAGACAAAGGTGATTAATTAAAAGAAGCCACCCCTCTAAAGAGTTTGTGAGTTCCTAGAGGATGAGGACATTGCTTGGCCACACTGGTGCCATGGCTGCTGCGCCGGCAGAAGCAATGGTGTACCACCGTGTATCGGGTGGCACTATGAGCACTGCAAGCAGGGCAGTTGTGGGTCCAGATGTGTGACCATGACTGAGCCTTTAATTTAGATATTGAAAGGGAGAGAGTGTGAGAGCAGCCTTCACGATGTATCATCAGAAAAGCGGCACAGGTCAGAAACCTTAACTGAGATGGTTCTGACCGCAGAATTCACGCACCAGCCTTCTCCCTGTAACTTAAAATGGTGAAGCACCATTCACCTGGATGAATCTCTGCGCCCACTTTTTCCTACAGGAAACGTGCGACCTCCGGCTGCCATCCCTTTTTGGTGACGTGATTAAAAACATGTAATACATCCTAAAAGTCAGGCAGAAGGGGGAGGCGAAGGGCCCTGCCCCGGTACCGCTGCCCGCGACTGACTCCCCGCCGGGTCACCCAGAGCAAGCCACACCCCGCGGGGGCAGAGCGAGGGCTCCGGGCAGAGGAGCCTTGCGGGCCCGCTCCCTCTCGGCCGCTTTCACTTTCGTTTCCGTTTCCGTCGCTTTCCCGGGCGGGGCTTCCCGGCTATGGCGCTGGCGACCCAGGCCCTGCGGCTGCTGTGTGCCAGCGGCGGCTGCCTGGAGCAGGGCGAGCTGCGGCGGCGGCTGCCGGCCCGGCCCTCGGCCGAGCAGCTGGCGGCCGTGCTGCGGGACGCGCAGCGCTTCACGCTGGTGCGGCGGCCCGGCCCGGCGGCGGCGGCGGAGGCCGAGGTGGCCGTGGTGGTGGCCACCAGCCCCGTGCGGCTGTGCCCGGAGCACGGCACGGGCTGCCCGGGGCAGTGCGGGCGGCTGCACCTCTGCAAGTACCACCTGAAGGGTTTCTGCCGCAACCAGCTGGCCAGGTGAGGGGCGGGGGGCGGCCGCCATCGCGGGGGGCTCCGCCTTGGGCACGGAGTGCCCCTTCAGGGGAAGGAACTCTCAGGAAAGGCCTTGCAGCCCTTTCCGCGTCGGAAAGGCTCACTGCCCATCTCCTTTTATTTTATTTGTGTGTGAGTTGCTGCAAAAGAGGCAGACACAGGCGGTGGTTTCACAGCTTTGGGTTGCGGCACTTCCTCCCCGACTCATCACCCTGGCGTTTCCCTTCCCGTGGGCAGGGCCTTGCCAAGGGAAAGCTGAGTGTCCCTGCGGGACCCTGGGCAGTGTGCTAAAGCTGAGTGTCCCCGCACATCCCTGTGCTGCGGGACCCTGGGCAATGTGCTAAAGCTGAGTGTCCCCGCACATCCCTGTGCTGCGGGACCCTGGGCAATGTGCTAAAGCTGAGTGTCCCCGCACATCCCTGTGCTGCGGGACGCTGGGCAATGTGCTAAAGCTGAGTGTCCCCGCACATCCCTGTGCTGCGGGACGCTGGGCAATGTGCTAAAGCTGAGTGTCCCCGCACATCCCTGTGCTGCGGGACGCTGGGCAATGTGCTAAAGCTGAGTGTCCCCGCACATCCCTGTGCTGCGGGACGCTGGGCAATGTGCTAAAGCTGAGTGTCCCCGCACATCCCTGTGCTGCGGGACGCTGGGCAATGTGCTAAAGCTGAGTGTCCCCGCACATCCCTGTGCTGCGGGACGCTGGGCAATGTGCTAAAGCTGAGTGTCCCCGCACATCCCTGTGCTGCGGGACGCTGGGCAATGTGCTAAAGCTGAGTGTCCCCGCACATCCCTGTGCTGCGGGACGCTGGGCAATGTGCTAAAGCTGAGTGTCCCCGCACATCCCTGTGCTGCGGGACGCTGGGCAATGTGCTAAAGCTGAGTGTCCCCGCACATCCCTGTGCTGCGGGATGCTGGGCAATGTGCTAAAGCTGAGTGTCCCCGCACATCCCTGTGCTGCGGGATGCTGGGCAATGTGCTAAAGCTGAGTGTCCCCGCATCCCTGTGCTCCCTGAGAGGGAGCAATGCTCTGGAGCTTTGGTGGTTTTGTGGTTGTGAGCTGCAGGTCAAAAAATCCCATATTGTCAGAATGCTAAGGCTAGAATGTGAATCGGAAGTAGCATGACAATTACCCTCAGAGTAATTATGTAATCTGCTTTGCAAATCACATAATGGCTTTATAGAGGAGTAATATGGATTTTTCTGAAACTAGCTAATTTGGTGTGGTTTTTCAGCTGTTCAGGGTAATGCTCATGGGGTGGCAAAATAAAGCCAGTCATTTTGCTTTGGGTTTCTTGAGTTTTAGAAAGGGATGCAAGTTTGTTCACGACTTCTACTCCGACCACAATCTCCGTGTTCTAAAGCAGTATGGACTTGAGAATTTAAACCATGATGAACTTTGCCAGCTTCTGCTTCAAAATGACCCTTCCCTCTTACCAGAGGTGAGTATTACTCTGACAGCTTCTTAGCCATGTGTTTCAGTGAGCATCACAAAGTGGAAGAGGCTTGACAGAGATGGAGATATTGGGTGTCAATTTAGTTAGGTAATGCAAATCTAAAAATAAATCTGCTTTCTCTGGTCTCGCCTGTGGTGAGTTGAGCCAAGCTGACAGCTAGGCTCTGGAATAGTCCCTCACCCACTCCTCACTCCCCTGTAAAAAGCAGAAGAGGTGAGCATTAACAAGAAGAACAAAAGTGGCAAAACGTGTGAATGGAGATAAAGACAGTGTAGCAAGTGGACAAAAGCAGGGAGAAAATTGCTGCAAAGGAACACTTCTGCTTCACCACCTCAAAGCAGATTGACAAGTCTCTGAGCAAGTGCTACCTTGTAAGAAGGACCCATCTCCCCCTCCTGTCTCCTTCCTGCTTTATTTTTTTTTTTTTTTGGGGAGGATGACATTATGTGGCTTGGAATACCCCTTTGGCCAGTTTGGAGTATTTCCTAGTTTTGGCTGGAATAGAGTAAATTTTCTTTCAAGTAGCTGGTACAATGTTGTCTTTTGCATTCAGGATGAGAACAACGTTGATAGCACACTCATGTTTTAGTTTTTGCTGAGCAATGCTTGCTCTAAGTCAAGGACTTTTCAGCCTTTCATACTGCCCTGCTAGCCTGTAGACTGGAAATGCACAAGAAGCTGGGAGTGAATGCAGTCAAGACAGCTGACCCAGACTGTACAAAAGGATATTTCACACCATATGACACCATTCTGAACAGTAAAACTGGGGGGAGGTGGCCCAGGGATGGGGGCACACTGATGGGGGCTGGCTTTGGTCAGTGAGTGGTGAGCAGGTGCATTGTGAATCACTTGTTTTGTCTATTCTTTTATCATCATTATTACTTCCTCTTCCTTTTATGCTGTGTTAAACTGTGTTTATCTCAATCCTATGAATTTTACTTTATTTTCCTGATTGTCTTCCTCATTCCCTGGAGGGAGTGAGTGAGAGGCTGTGGGGTATATATCTGTTCTGGTTTGGGCTGAGATAGAGTTAATTTTCTAACTGAAAGAAAATGTTTCTATCATGAGCAGGGCTGTGTTTTGGATTTAATATGAAAATGATGTTGGCAACACACTGATGTTTTGGCTGTTGCCAAGCAGTGCTTACCTTCAGTCAAGGACTTTTCAGCTTCCCATGCTCTGCCAGTGAGGAGGTGCACAAGGAGCCACCAGGAGGGAGCATGGCCAGGACAGCTGACCCAAACAGACCGAAGGGATGTGTTATCAGCACTGTTTTTGTCACAAACCTGAAGCATGATGTCTGCTATGAAGAAAGTTAACCCCATCCCCACCAGATCCAGTTCCTCTTACCATCAAATTGGGGTCAAAAAAATTCAAAAACTGTTCCAAAAGTAGGAAATCAAAGAGGTGTGATTAGTACTAAATCCCATCTTGAGAATATCTGTAGTAATGTTGTCTGTTGAAAGATCTTTCTAAACATTAGCAGGGCAAAGGAATAGCTATCAAGTAATCATTTGGAAAACAAGAAGAAAGAAGAAATGTTTCTTTCAAAAGCAAATGTATGCACATAGCCATAAAAAAACCTAAAAATCATGGATTCAAACAGTCTAAATGAGCACATTGTACTTTGATATCTAAATTATTTTTTTTCTTTTCTTTCCCAAGGTCTGCTTGCATTATAACAAAGGTGATGGACTTCATGGATCTTGTTCCTTTAAAACATCCTGCAGCAAACTTCATGTTTGCCAGTACTTTTTGCGGGGTCAGTGCAGATTTGGCAGCAGCTGCAAACGGTCCCACGACTTATTAAATCCAGAATGTTTTGAGAAACTGGAGAGACAGGGAATGAGCTCAGACATTATTGAGAAACTACCTTCCACTTATAGAAACATGTATGACATAAAAAATGGCAACAGAAACATGTATGACATAGAAGATGCCAAGTCTTCACCATGCAAAGGTAAATAAGATCATCTTTTGAATATATCAGATGAGTCACGGTAATGAATTTAATATTTTCACTGGTGTCATTAAGAAAACTGAATTTATGTCTTGATCTGTCTTTTAGAAGGGACCTTGTACCTATCTCTTTGACAGAAATCTTTGTCTTGATAAGTGAAGTCAAGAGAGGTTCCTGAGAAATAGAGTGCTGGTGTTTATGAAATTCTTAAACTTGGGGTTAAAAAAGCATAACAGGAACTCAACGTAGGGAGCACTATAATTCTGGAGTTTTTAGGTAAAATGTGTAAAGATAGAGACCTCCATAAGAATAGGAGTGGTGATTGTCTGATTATAAACTATTTAAATTGTCCGATTATAAACTGTTTAATTGTTTTTCTTTAATACTGCTATTGTCTAGCACAAGAATTCACAAACAGCACTGTCCTACTTACTTCTTAGAAGTGTAATATTTTGTTTGCACTTTTCTTTTGAAGTTCTTCAGAATTGTAATTTAAGCATAGTTACGCAGGGAAAAAAAAAGGATAACAGAATGGAGAATTCAAGTGTCTATGCTCATCTCCTCTATTTTGCCTGCAGCTCCTCTTCTTTCTTTAAGTGCTTTAATTTACAGAAATATCAGATTTTGAAACTTTGTGTTTTGTAGCTGCCAGTGTGACCAGCTGTGTGGAATGCAGTTCCAGTTAACAGTTAACTTAAGTCCATCTGGAAGTATAAAGGCATTGAATTCTATTCTGGTTTTGTGGCAATAGCTAAAAACTATATCTGAGGAATTCAGCAGTTACAGGGAAATCAAGCTCAGAAAGGATGGATACAGGGAGGGGATTTTGAGTATACAAGTTTATCAAAGGCTTCAGTGTCTTTCTGGAGCTTAGTGCAGTTAGGTAGTTACAAACATCACTATAGGCATCTTCTCTAGGGATAGGAGCACTTTTTAAGAGGTGTTGATACAAAGTGTATTAATAGTTACAATTCCCCCTCTAGACAGAAAACCCAGCGCTGGACGGGATTCCTCAGCTACAAAAGATAATGAATCAGAACAGATATGTTTATATCATCTGTACAGAAGTTGTGGCTTTAAAGGTAGGTTGTCTCAAGTATCAGTACATGTTGGGAAAACCCAGCTCTACAGAGACAGGACAACTGGAGGGCGTTTTTAAAGATTTGATTCCATTATCAATCTCATAGAAGGGTGGGACACAAGAGATGTAAAACTCAACGCCATTCTATCAGAAGCCTAACTATTTTTTTATTACAATACCTTATAAATGTTTTTCAGCATATTAGCTTTTGCCATACAGTGCTGATAATACTTCTAACTCTAATCACCTATTATTTTACCCCACGTGGTCTTGCTACAATGAATCTTTCAGAATTCTGATTCTCCAAAATATCTGATCTGTTTGCAAGGCCATAATTTGAAACTTGTTTCCAGTTCAATTTCTCTCTCAACAATGTCTTCTCTATTCCATGGCCTTTCTAAGTCAGCACACCTTATCTCAAAGTTTGCATACAGATGCACAGGAATATGTGAGCCTTCTGTCAGGCTTTGAGAATTCTCTGCAAATCTATTTCCCACAGTTAAAGGTTGTANTTCCCCTCTTTCTTGAACTGTAGAAGCTTTTTTGGTTGTCTTATTCATCATTTGCACACAGTGAAGCACACAAGGCACTGTCACTAATATTGCTACTATAACAATCAATACATATAAACCTATTTTGCAAAGTTCCTTTAGCTGAGGTGCAAAGTTCCATCCTTCACACAAATCCTCTAACCATGTCTGTTTTAATTTGATTTGCCAAATCTTTCAGTTTTT
>VZUA01105664.1:2078-14913 GCA_013401035.1 Horornis vulcanius
ATTGACATCAATATTGTTCATTTTGACGTATTTGTCTAGACCTGTGTTTTTCTATCATCATATTACTGATATTTTAGGACTTTTTAATCACTCTCACGCCCATATGTGCACATGCAAATCTGAAATGAAAAGATTTATTCTCTGCCATAATGACTTGTGATATCTATGAAGAAAGTCTTTGGAATTCTCATCCCTGTCAGGTCTGTTGCATTACGTAAAAAGCTTGTTAAACCTTTCAATATAGTGATTTTTCAAACTATTGTGAAACATCAGAAATTAGGATTTAACATTTGTTAACTTGCTGACATATCTTCAGGTTCATCCAGAATAAATTTAAAAATGACTAAAAATAAAAAAAAAAAAAATCAGTCTCCTGTCTCCAGATACTATCCTGACAGACATGAGTTTACTTGGAGTCATTGCAAAGCATTATGGGATGCAGTTCATGGAAGTTGACTGACTCTATCAGTGACTAGTTTATGAAAAAAAATATGGCATTAGATAATTTTTTTCTTTTAGTTTGTGATTCAAAGCTATTGAAACCACTTCAAGAAAATATCACAGTAGTCACATTTTCTGCTTTTCACAGTTACAAGGTTTAATTCATTCTATGGCAGCATTTTTGGATCGTTCTTCTAACCCATACCTCTAAAAAGAACTAGCCTCAAGGGGTCATTCTGATAAATAGTTTGAAGAATTAAAATTAGGCAAATCAAAAGCAGGGGTTTTGACACCCAAGGTTGTCATCCAAAATAAGTTTGGCTGTACAGTAATTTTGGTCTTCACATTTAGCATGCTAGTTGGATAAAGCATGCTTTGTAATAAGATGCAGGAGGTATAAGATAACTTGTCTTCGACCCTTCCCATCAGGTCTTCTTCCAAATCTCACAACAGATAACTGTGTCCAATTAAAACTTCCCAGCCGTGTTTAACAAACTGAAATGTCCCTGATATATCACCGAGTTGCAGGAATGGAATTTTTGCATAAACAAGGGCTTATCTTGTCTCCCTTTCAGCCCTACCCATTCTTTAGAGCCCTGTCACTTCTTTTCCTCTGAAGACGCTCTAGACTTCTAAGTTATCATTTTCTGCTCTCTTTTAAACTCCATATTTAACTGAAATCTTTTCTAAAGTATGATGGCAACGCTCAATTTCCAGCTAGAGCCCTGCCAGACTAATAGATTGAAGTGTTTGAGGAGACATCCAGAGTTTTTGAATTTTTGACAAAGTTGGATGAAACATGGATATATTTACTGAATTCTTCAGTTGAGAGAACAATATGGAGGGGAGAGATGAAAGGACTGTTGCTTTTATAAAGCTGATGGAAGTTTCCTGGTTTTGTTAATTTACTTTCTGCTATTATTTTATGAAATATTACTCTTCAAACATGTTTTGTTGGTCAATAGGTTCCTAAATACACAGGAGCATATCTAAATAATATGAATAATATCATAGCTGGTAAACATTGCCACCTGCTCAAGTCAGAATTTGGGGAGAATTTATGGTTAGTACAGCATTTACACCTGGGTTCATGAATATCCCTGTAGGAAAATGTCTCCAAAAACAGAGATTGCTAAACTTTTTGCCATTTTCTTCTTTATTTCCTCCATTGTCTACTTCTAACGTTGTTCTGTCTGTGATCGGGGTTCTGCAGGGCTGTCCCACAGTTCCTCTGCATGTCATGTTCTCTGAAAAGGACACCTTCTGACATCCAAGCCCATTTGAGGCAGCAGAGCAGTAAAGAGACGTTTTGTTCCTAAATTTTGTGAAACACAAATTACTTCTTGTTATGCCCAGGCTGGTGAAGTTCTTAACACCAGAAGAGTAGTGGGAGTCAGACAGGGTTTTCAGGGAGCTGGGTTTGCTCAGCAGAACTTACCATAGAAGTAACTTGTCATATGAGTGGAAACTAACTGTAACTAAGCACATCCCCTTGTCTCCTGTTGCTTTCTTTTTTTTTCTTTCCAAAAAGTAGTCAAACCAAAAACCTTTTGTCTTTTAATTAATCGGTTCTTTCTATTGCACCTGAATTCCTAATAAATACTAAAGCTTTCACAGCAGGGAATGTCTTTAATGCAATTTTAAGATATATCTGTCACTGCTCTGTTCCAAAATGTTTAATTTGACTGCCTGGGTAAATGGAAATACTGGAGATTAATACAGCATTAAAAATGCAGTGAAATGTGCATTTCCTAGTCGGTTAAATATGGGCAGCTTGGAATTCCTAAGTTGGTACAATTAATCAGTTAGACATACTACCTCTGTATTACTCAGCTCATATAATTTCCCACTAGGATTTTTATGTAAAAAAATTATTGCTTTATAATTTAACACTAAGTGCTCCCTGTAGAAAAATTAGAGTGCTGTCTTGTAATGTAAACAATGCAGATTACTCGTGTATAGGATTGGTTCAGTCTTCTTTGTGTTCCTGCCATATTCATAGAATTGATTGCGAAGTACATGACATTGAATGACTTCTTTTAAAGTCAGTGGGCAAAATTTTCCAAAGAGGAATAATGTTTACTCAGGGAAATTTTACTTCTGTTCACTAGAACCTGTCCACACAAAGTCATTGCTGAAGATCTAATGAAATGTTTTTTCTTTGAGTTCTTCAGAAAGACAAAATCCTAGAAATTATTTCCCAACTACCAAAAGAAAGAATGTAGATTCTTGTGAGACATATTTCCATTGTCCTATTGTAGTTAAAAAAAGGGTAAAGTAGCCTTTCATAAAGAAATAAAACATTATGCAACCTGTTTAACTGTTTTGTGTTTAGCGATAGCAACAAATAACCCAAACTTTTTACATTCTCTGTATTACTGATTTTATTGTATTTCCATTCTTATTAATCTGTTTGTACACCCACTTTAGTAAATAGTCTACCTAGACACACTGTAAATAGAACTGCAAAGCGGATGAATGACCTCGTTTTTAATCCTCATTACAGTTTAATTTCTTTTATTGGAGATGATTTCTGACCTTGATTTTTTTTTTTAACCACATATTTTAAACCTTCTGGCCTGGGAAATATTTAAAATAAATTTTGCTTTATTAATTTATCGTAGTGACAAGAAAAAGATATGTGTACCTTGAACCGTTTGGGTCAGTATAAAACTATGTTCCTGGAAATGAAGTACTGTAATTAGAATTCCTTGGAGGCAATGTTTTCTTTTTAACTTGATGTTACAAGAGAAGGACTTCAAAGACTTTGTGACTTCAGCTGATAGTGGTGCAACTCCCTAAGGCGATCTCAGTTAGACAGCTCAAGGATGGCCATTTAGTGGTAGATAAGGGAGTCTGTGAAGTTAATGAGTAATTCTGCCATTTTAAAATGCATTGCATTTTTATTTGTTGGTGAAAATTACGGTTTTGACATCTTACTTAAAAGTTGAGTAGAAATAGGGAAATGGTGCTGGTAACATAAGAAAGATCAGAGGTGATAATATCATAGCACTGACAAGTAAGCATTTTAAAATAAAGTGTTTTTTCTTCCAAAGGCTCATAGAGAAGAGAGAAACTTGTTAGATCATCCCATCACCAGTGCAGTTATATCCCAAAGGAGAGTAATTAAATTGCTGTTTAAATTACTTAAACATCGGTGTGTCTTTCACATCAGTGGAGCAGCTTTCCACAGGCTGATTGCACATGGTGTGAGAGTTCCTGTGCCCTGCCCTCAGAGTGAGATGCTCTGCACAGCCCGTGGCTCCTGGCAGGCTGGGTCCCATGGGTCCCTGTGCTTGGGAGGGGCTGCTGGTGCTGGGGACACTTGGGTGGGGCCAGCCAGGGCTGGGGACAGTGTTGGCACAGGAGTTGTTGATAACAGAGCGACTGCAGCCAGGCTTTTCCTGATGGCATGTCTGTGCAGGCTGGGCCAGGGCTGAGGGCTTGCACACACAGTCAGCCCTGCACCTTGTTCTTTCTCTTTACCATCCTTTTGTCTGGACAGCAGATTCCCTTTCTCTGTGACCCACCAGTGGGTGTTTCAGAAGTTGATACAGTAATAATCAGAGGCCAGAGATGGAAAGCAGCAGGGAAAAACAAACGAATGCTGGATGGATAGGATGAAAAGGAGGGCTTTTGGGCTGCAGTGGCTCAGAGAGAGATGAGCTACAGGGGCTGGCGAGCAGCATGGGAAGATAACCTGGGAGAACAAGTTATCCTGAGCTGTTTGTTTCTGGAGTGCTGCTGATTACATGGGCAAGGTCTCCTGCCTTTCCCTGCGAGACTGGTGGTGTTTATCCTGGCTCCACATCCTTCTAACAGCTGAATAGGGATGAGCTGCCTGCAGCTGCCATCCTGGTGCCAGCCCCCAGCCAGAGGACAGGAGGGAGGGGAGGGCAGGGTGTTGTACCCCGTGGGGCCCAGGGCAGTCATGAACACAGCACACAGAGCTGAGTCAGCCCAGCCAGGATCCCCTCCGGCCCCGCCACCTCTGGGGCTTCCATGAGCCACAGCCAGCCTTTAATAATGGATGGGAGTTCTGAGCTGCTGCCTAAAGCTCAAGGCTCAGCGTGTCCATGGATGTAAATAAGGCCACTGGACTTGTGCAGTCCAAGCAAACCCTCTCCTTTCTCTGCCCTTGACACCCAGAGAGTTTTCCTGGTAATTCCATTTGCCATTGTCTTGGAGAAGGAGAAGGTTGGGCTGTATGCATGCTTCTGCGTAGTGGTTCCTCTTAAGTCTTTAAATACATCTTTATTTTTGCCCTTGAATTCTCATCTGTTTGTTGAGATGCTTTTGAGCTATTGTGTGGAGTGTGCTCTCCGTAACACACTCAGCACTGTATAGAAATAGATTATATTCTCAGCATAATATAGAAGGGGATTATAATCTTTGTATCTTGCATGCATTTATTAGAAATCCAGTTTAATTCTGTTTTCTGTTAATGGAAAAGAAAATGCATACCTTACAAGTAAGTATTTAAAGTAGTAATCCCATGGTTTTTAAAGTGGCAGTATTGCTCTAAGCTGTTCCACAGGATTGAAGAGCACTTAGCTGAGATGGTGTCTGAATGACACAATGACAAATCAGATAAGTAACATATATTCCTATTTTAAAAATGCTGTAAATTAGTTTTTCTCATGAACTGACATGTTTCCTAAAGCATAGGTACTACTGCTACTACAATCCTAATTGTGTTGTCATTAAAGAAAGGTAAAACACGCTGTTCCTTTAGGAGAGCCTGCAGTTTGTGTGCCTGTATCCTTTCTCTCCTTCTGACCCCTGAGAACATGCATTGACTTCAAAATTCACAGAAATCAAATTAAGTGCCACTTAGTTTTAGATTGCCTTTCATCTCAGTGGAAATGTAGACCAGAAATGGACCTCCTGAATAACACAGGCTTTAGAATGTCACTCAGTAATTTCAACATCCAACCTGCAATTTGTGGTTGAGCTAGGGCATATCTTAAAGACAGACATCCAGTCTTAATTAAAAGATTTAAAATGAAGGAGACTCTACTACATTCCTTGACTGTGGAGTGTTTTTTATTTTCTGGACTGAATTTGTCCAATAAGAACTTCCAGCAACTGAAGTTTGTCTTTCTGTTTGCCAGATTATACTTTCTTTTTAAACTAGAAATATTCCTATTTTCTGGTACTCTACTAGGAAGTAGTAGTTTAGGGTTGACATGCTCCAAACATAATGATGATTACACAAAAAAAAAAATCAGTAAGTGCAGTACTTAACTGCATCAGTTTATTTCTTTAAATAGTTCATATCTTGTGGTGCAAATTCAGTGTGTTTGCTTTATTTTTCCATACATCATAAATAAATGAAAAAATCCAAATATATATATTCACAAGAAAAAAGAAAAAGAAATGCAGATTAAGATTGATTTCAGAGTTTCGAACAATAAGGTTTATGTAGGAACAAAAAAGATTTTGTTTTGCAGGCTTTGTTGTGTGCTATTTCTTAATCTTGTTTCTCCCTGAACTTTCATATGGTCTTACAAATCTGTTTTGACAATATTTCCTTCTGAGCTTCAGGTAAAGGACAGGCGATAAAAATGTAGGAAATGCACTTTAGTTCAATAGAAGGAATTAGATTTAATATATAACAACTTTGATATACAGCATGACAGGAATCCTCCAAGATGTGATGCCCATGCAAAAAATTAGTTACCTAATCACTTCAGTACCTGAAAATTATTGATTATCAAGTGTTATGTTCCTTCCACCTGCCTTAGAAGTAGTGATCAGATTTTTAAAGTAATCTAGTCTATCCTTTATTTTAATATCTGATGAAAGACTGCAGGAATTTTCATGTCTGTGGCAGTTACTTTAAAAAGGAAAAAACATCCATTCTTTGAATTAAGATAAACTTGGAATAAAATCTCGTTATTGCCATTGCTCTGAGAAATACATCCACAGGCTGTCGTGGCAACAAGAGACAGAGATGGAGAAATAGATCTCCTGACACAAATTTCTGAAAGTAATCTTTTATTATCTTTAGAGAAAACAGTGAGTTTTAGCTTTGCTTCCTATGTTCATAGGAAAAGTGTCGTATTTTTAAAATGTGCAATTAAAACCCCCAGAAAATATTTAAAAATCTCCATTGTCATTGCCGTGGCTGTAGCATAATCTCTAAGGATTGCCATTTTAATGCTAATTCCAGAAGCAAATGGAGCCAGCTGACATGTGCAGTATCAAGAGAAGAAGGTCAGCGCAGCAGCTCGAGACTCAGGAAACAGCAGGAGACTGCATTACCACTCATTACATATATTACAGCAGGCCTGAGGGATTTCTGTATGGGCAGGACATTGTTATGCTCAGTCCTGTACAAATGCAACAAGAGCAGTCCATGGGCTGTGTGAGGGCAAAACAGGAGCAAGGAAAATGTTTGTGGAAATTTTCCTTTTTTGGTTTAATTTTTTTTTTCCATATTCATGCGTGTTGAACCAAACCAGACTGGCATATAATTGGTCTTTTGCTGTCCCCTGTGCCTCTGGCTGTGACTCAGCTTTTAATTTGATGACTGTCATTAGAGGAAGCAAGGGACACTCAGTGGTTTATGAATTCCCCCTGATGGTACACATATCTCCATGTACTCCTCTAAGTGTACAGGCAGCAAAGAGCTTCTCAAACTCTTTGGGATCCATCTGGCTGCATGCTCAGGCAAATGAAATTACTTAAAGTGGAAATTATTTTATATTGCATTGATTTTTTTTTTCACCCCACCTCCACCCTCCTGTTGTCATTAGCTACAATTGTTGTTTTCACCTGGGGATTCATCATAATTCAGATCTGTCTGCCGTGCACACAGGGTCTGGCTTTCATAATGTTTAAGACTGGAAAGGATCAATAAACCATTTAGTCTCATTGGAACCTTGCATGTCACATCTGTTAAATTTCACCCAGTGAAATTTCACCTATCTCTGCATGCTGAGACTGGCAACTTTGTATAAATAAAATCATTTTTTTACAGCAGCTGAAGACAGCAGAGAGTAGAACATTAGCAGATTCTGAGGTCTGTGCCAGGTGATTAGTTTGCAAGGATGATCTCAGCAGGTGTGCCATCATGCATGCTGAAAGGGGAGATGATTTGTTTCCTCCCTTCCTTCCTGTCAGTCAGACCTGTGGTATGCATCCCATCTGATTGTAAGTGGGGGGATCACCATGGCTCCCCATGGGAAGCCAATGCACACAGTCAGCTATCTAGGAACACTAATTCTTCAGTACTTGGTGACCAATATATAAAATTATTTTTCCTTTAATTCCTTCTTTCCACATTGCAGAAATTAAAAGGAATAATAAAAGGTGCAAAATTTTATCAGTTAGACCAGAATGCATATGATCACTTTTATATAGATTTGCTGGGAATCAAATGGGATTTAAGTCCTAAGTCTAGCCTGGAAAAATAGATTCTCTCTTAAGTCTTTAATGTAAGGACTGCCTCTCTGTTTTGAGGAGCCAAAACTGATGGGTTTTGAGAGGAGCCTCCTCTTAGGTAGCCAAAACTGATGGGGTGCCTTCTACCACTGTGTAAAGGTATAGCCAGTTCTTCTCCTGTATTTGCAGTTTCTCTTTGTATACAACCAGTGATTGCTGTACTGCTTCACCTTTTTTTTCCCCTCCCCTCTTCTTTTTTGGTCACAGTTTTACATCAGAAACACATGCTATGGCAGTGGTCTCTGAGCACTGCTGCACAGCGTGTTTGTCTTGATGTGGTTCTGGAAGCAGCGTAGCTGTTTATTGGCTTAGAAGCTGCTCAGCGCCTGTGCTGCTGCTGCTGCTGAAGGGAACGGGCTGTTCTTGCCTCAGCCACAGCCAGACGTTCCCTTTTCTCCCTCTGCCTTGGCTCTTGCACTCTCTCATGGTGAATCAAGTCCCCTCCTCTGACCAAATCCACCACGGAAAAAAATAAAACCGCCCTTGTCTCCATCGGAATGGCCGAGCTGATCCAAGGCCCCACCAGGAGCACTGCAGCTGCCCCCTGGCCAGAAGTGGAGAAATTTGTAACCCTTTTAGAGTGGTGGTGTAATGTTAGATTAGTCTCACTTGCTGGTGACCAGATTGTCCCTCCCAGCAGTTCTGTGCCAGGGTTAGTCTGGCTCCGGCACGGAGCCATGCTGCTGTGGCTGGGCTTCTTCCCCGTCCAACAGGAGTTTATTTGGGGGTTTGCAGTCTGTATTGTTTTAGTTGTGCTCTGTGAAGACCTTCCAAGCTTTAGTTTTTATTCTCTTATTACAAGAGTTATATTTTAATCTCAAAGGCGTTGTTTTTTATTTGTCAGTATAAAATAAATTTTGCTGAGTTGGAGTTGTTTAACCTGGTAGGTTACACTGTAGCAGTAGCCAAGTTGCTTAAAGTCTTTAATTATTTATGTACTTACTAAGCTCTCTGTCATCTGCATGCTTGCAATAGAGATTTTATGTTTAGATCATTGCTTCCAACAAAAAAAAAAATCAAACCCCTCAACGATGAACCCAGCAAATCAAACCCACAACCAAACCAGTTGGAAATAGCAGTGTACTAAGAACAGGTCGCTAGGGATCTTAAAGCACTTCATTTTATTCTTTGTGAGCTAAAAAGTCATAAAAAGAAAACATATAATGCAAGTATTTAATAAAATCAAGTTCAGCTATTAAGCTGGAAATGAAAATCTAAGATATCAACACAACAGAGACCACTAACACTATCACAAAAATATAACAGATTGGTTGCCAGGCTTGCTGGTTGACATTTTTGATATTTGTAGGCCCTAAGTACTTATTCTTAGATGAATATACTTTACTTGTTTATAGTTTCCAAGGTTTGAGTATTTGGGGTTTTACTGCTTAATAGAATTTTTTTGGCTTTTCTTTTTCCTGCCCTTTTTTTCCCCCACTTGTTTGTCTTTCAATATTTTAAATTACTTTTATCTGTACAGGTAGACAGAAAAGTTAGAAATTAATCTGGAAAAATTAGAATTCTTTATTCAGTAGCATGTCTAAAATAAGTTACAAAGAATCTACATTTTGTCTCAGTAGCTCCATCTTTTTCCTAAGGACTGTGATTTATTTCTTAAGAAATCAAATCCTCTATTACATGTATTGCATTTCACTTTTTCTAGTTATCAATGTATATGAAAATTAAAACTCAGCGTCTGTAAACATGAATTAATTATTGGAAAAAAACCCCTTACTTCCACTCTTGCTGTAAACAGCAATGTTGAGAAGTATTCTAGCAAATACTTCTTATAATAATTTAAAACTGAGTGCAGTTTCACACCAAGCCATAGAAGAGCATAAGCTTGATTTTGAGCTGTACAGCATCAAGGAGGGTTGAAGTTGTCTCATTGTTTTGGTCATAAAACCTCTAAGGAACAGGTCTACAGATAAAACCACTAGAATTGAGAAACTGTGATGCAGTTACTAGAAAATTAAATTTAGCACCAGCAAATTCTTTAATCTATTCCATCTGACTGACTTTATCAGTGTAAATAGAAAATATGTTCCAGTTTTGTCCGTTTCCTGCAAAATAATCTTACTGGCTTAAAGCCAAGTCAGAACACTCAAAGTAGGTCTTTGGCATGGGTCGAGTTTTATAGAGTGGATCTGGGATTCCAGGTACCAGAAACATGAGTAAGAGATGGTGGGGAGGGAGTTTTGGGTTGCTAGCAGCATCCTCTAAGTAAAAAGCAAGGAGGCAGAATGAGGACATTTGTGTAGGCACAAATGCTTGGAAAAGGAATCAGTGAGCATGTGTCTGGTAAAAGTGGGTTTGCACAGCTGAGGTGAGGCACTTGGAGGCTTATTATAGTATAAATCTTTGCCCCCATTCTTAGCCTGAGCAAACAGGGAGCTGCACTGATTTCAGTTAAGCTGTGCATAAGTAAATAAGGTGAGGTTGTGGCTTTCTGCCTCTAGGTAAAGCCTCTGCCTTTGTCCATACTTGTTTGACAATGTACAGTTTTGAGTCATACACGGATCTCAGTGCACAAGGTGTACTGGATGTACATAGGATGCCAGGGAGCTAGAGACACAAAACAGGTTCTTTTAAACAAATCTGCCTTGAAACTTGTCGTGGCTGAATGTGCTGAAAACTCTGGGTGAAATTTTAGTTGTGTTTGTATGATCAACAGAACATGGAATTTGACCCTGTGAAAAAAATCTGTTCAGTCTTACTCCAAATAGAGTGCTTAACATCACTTTTACAGCTAGTTTAGCTCCAGATTAGGATAGTAGAAAACTTACAGTAAAAGGAATTAAAATAGCACAGTGGGTTCTCTCTAGACTTGATTCTCTGTGAGTGCTGAGCAACTCCTCCATGGTCTCAAAAGCAGGAGTGTTGGAAGACTCATCTGATATTTGGTTGTCTTGATTTTCCTATTCCTTAAAACTTTGTGTGACTCTGGACATGTTGGATTACATATGCTTCAGATCTCTCTGTCTGTAGAAAACATACAAAACTGGTTTTAGTCACAGTATTATTTTGAAACCTCCAAGTACATGGCAAGGGAGATCAGAGCAATGGACTTGTCCTATCACACCAGTGAGTTTTGCACCCCTCTGAATGGATATTGTGAAAATCCTACTTGGCTCTAACTACTCAGACATCAGTCTTGTGGGAAGCTCTAAGAACTGAATAGCACTCCTAGCATAGTATTTCTCTTCCTTTCTGTTCCCATTTGTTCACTGTGAGATGAATATTTCCTTCCCATTTGTTCACCTGGAGATGAATCCAATTGCATGGTCTTATTAAGATTTACCAGGAACTTTGGCACTTTAATTTCTAACAGGGGATTGGAAATGTGAGAATCTGCTTAAACATTGCAACAAAAGGTGTTTGGTCTTTTCAAATATCCCCTTACTCTTTTAATAGGAAATAGGGAATCATGGTATTTCCATTACAGCCTTCTTATATGATTCTGTACAAATTCTATACCTTTTAATAGCTGTCTTCAAGGTTATTATTTTTNAAGACAGCTTCCAGAGTTCCATATTTTTTTTTATTCCTTCATCTTAAATATATAAAAATATCTTTGGCATTGGAGAATGTGGGAAAGTGGAACCATTCATTTTTGCTGTTCCAAAACTACAACTTTATAAACAAATTAACCGGGCCAGTAATGATCAATACATGAAAAGGAGCTATTAGGATCATATACCTGATTTTACAACTCAAGCTAAAGCAACCAATTGCCATCATAGGGCAAGAATTTTAAACCACTGAAAAGCAGGTCTATTTGCACCCCAGAGGTGTAATNNCCAGAAGACTTTAGCTGATTTTCAAGCATTATGTAGTCCTACCCATTTGAGACAAAAACTGCGGTTTTGTTTGCTAGTGGCTCTGTGAGGTGCTACACATTTTGAATACTGAAGAGCCATATTTATCATGATTTTCCTAATCTTCTGCTGGTATTGACACTGTTGAGGCAAATCTGTTCCTGCCACCTGTGTCCTTAGAAAGGCATAGTATTCCAGAAGAAAGGATGTCTAAGCTGAATCCCCAGTTTTAAAAAAAAAAACAAGTATTTTCCATAGGTAAACCTTTTTTNTTTATCCCATGAAGTAATAGTCTGATATGAACAGATTTCCAGGCTACCTGGTTAGATAAAACCCAGAAGACTTTAGCTGATTTTCAAGCATTATGTAGTCCTACCCATTTGAGACAAAAACTGCGGTTTTGTTTGCTAGTGGCTCTGTGAGGTGCTACACATTTTGAATACTGAAGAGCCATATTTATCATGATTTTCCTAATCTTCTGCTGGTATTGACACTGTTGAGGCAAATCTGTTCCTGCCACCTGTGTCCTTAGAAAGGCATGGTATTGCAGAAGAAAGGATGTCTAAGCTGAATCCCCAGTTTTAAAAAAAAACCAAGTATTTTCCATAGGTAAACCTTTTTTCCCCCCGTATCATTTCTGTGGTTGCTGTTACTGTAAATTATCCTTAGTTTTGAAAGCCTGATTTATAGGGATTAATCAAAGCATAACACTTGAGGCCAGTTTACATGCAGAGAATCATACACAAATATACATAGCATCTCTAAATGCCTGTGTATCTTTCAGCATAACCTCTGTGTTTATAAACACATTTGAATCAGTACTGTTGTTCATTATGTAACCAATTTTGAGCTTAATATATCTGTATTAATACCAAACATCTGGTTCTTCTGGAGCAGAATCCTATAATGTACACAATCCAATGGAACAGACAATGCCCCTGTTTTATGTTGAGTTATCCTGATGTCCACTACTTAACCTATTTTCAGTTTGTAGTATAGGCTTTTTTATGTCTCTTACTTACTGGTTGCTGCTATGTTCTATGCATATGTGGAGTTTCTGGAACTATATGATATTTCTTTGGAGTATTTAATTTCTTGGGATCAAGAGACATGGCTGATCAAGGGAG
>VZUA01105672.1:3196-13341 GCA_013401035.1 Horornis vulcanius
ATAAAAAGAAAAAGTCAAATCCCAAAGGTCTTATCAGAAAATAAGTTAGTAAATCTTCATTCTGAATTATTCCCAGGGTAAAGAATATCTTCTGGTCGTGTCCCAGTCCCACTGAACTCAAATAGCAAAATTCACATTGGATTAATGGGAAATAGTTCCAGAATCTTTTTCATGAGACAATAAGTGTGTTGCATTGAAATTTCATGATGAATTTTCAAATGTACTTCCAAAATGAGTTCTGCTATTGCAGACTCTAAGGTTATTTAAACACTCAGAAAGCTGATAATAAGAGTGCTACTGAAAATATTTGAATAAGATCATTTGATGACCATATAATTTTACTCAGATGTTCAGGAGAAAAGAAATGCGTCAGTGTTGTAGCTGTTAAGAGACACAGGAAGTATCAGATACACAGTATAGATGGTGTACAAGAAATGTTGCTTTATTTTCTCACAGTAATATTAGGTAATATCAAACAAAGATGGCCTTCAGAGAGCTCTCTGGCAATAGTGAAGGGTCATTTGCACTTTAAGGCTATATGGAGAAAACAGACACCCACCGATTTTTAACTTTTTTTTTTCCCAGCACTTGGTGAAAAAAATCACCACATGCAGGTTCTCTATGAAAAAAACTTCCTGACAAAACGGCTGTCTTTGCCTAGCTTTAACCAAGATACTGATCTGGGCCTTCTAATGCTAAAGGTTTTATACAGCCAATGAAAACTCTGATTCTGAAGCTTCTTTTACCTTACACTTCCCCACCAACAACAGTGTCTAAGTAATCACATTCCAAAATATGACTGCGATTTTTTTCTCAAAGCATATTTTAGATTTTGGGAAATNGGAATAGACAGCTCTTTTTCTCTTCCTTCTCTTGAAGCAAGCATTTCCTTTGTCTTCCCTGTCCTTAAAGAAATTCATGCCTTCTAACAAAGTGCACAGATTTACACAAANAGCAGGCTGGCAGTCCCAAAATTTGTGTTAGCAAAGCAAAGATAAAGATTCTCTGGTTAAGAGGAAAAGAGGACTAGATTACAGAGATGTATTCATCTTCTTATTGAGAAGACTTTTTTGACCCTCAAGAGAGAGGAAGGTAGGAAGTAAGGTATATGTGTACCCTTCCTTCATTTCTGTGGAGAAGAGAGGTGAGGGGAAAGGAATAGACAGCTCTTTTTCTCTTCCTTCTCTTGAAGCAAGCATTTCCTTTGTCTTCCCTGTCCTTAAAGAAATTCATGCCTTCTAACAAAGTGCACAGATTTACACAAAAGTGGCTTAGCAGTCTCATACTATAGGTTGCTGTTGGCATATGCTGAAAGCAACAGTTAAAGGAAACACCTATTTTTTATATCCCAAAACTCAACTATCAAGTGACTCTGCTTAAATTGACAAGGAATTTATTCCATGGGGCCATCAGGACTTGGACGACACAGGCAAAATCTGGTGGAATCTCCAGTTCACAAGGGACTTAAGTTTGGGTCTAAAATTTAAATTGTTAGTGTTCAAGTAAGTTTAAATTTAAGAGAAAAAAGGTCTTGTATTCCCTGGCTAAAGGATTTTCTTCAGAATCTCTTTGTCTTTTTCTCTTTAAATATTCATAGGCAAGCCTCATTTTTCTTCTATAACTAGAAATAGCAAAAGTAATAAGGAATCTCATCTAGGTCTGCCAGCAAGCCTGGTCTAAATGAGGCCTTCATACAGCGATTAGGATTTTTGACTCTTTCCTTTGATCTCTAGTCTTGCCCTTGGCAGTTGAAACACTGCCAAATGGACCCTGACAACACTTCATGTCCACTCTGTGCTCATACGCTCAGGTCTCTGTGAAACGGTGCTCTAATTAAATCTGTCTCCATCAACAGTCATAAGAGATTTTCTTTGGCTGTGGGGCATTTCTGGCTTCTAGTCAGTTGATACAATGTTCACAGGTTGAAATTAGAAGTCTCAAAGATTTCCCTTTCTCTTGCTTATATGAAATCTTAAATTCACCATAAAATGAAACAGAAGATAGCGGATTTGGATCAAAATTAATACAACAGCACCATATAAAAGGAATGTACAGAAAATTAAGGAAAAGTCTTAGTTCTGTTAGAGTTAAAAGCAAAATATCTAGCTGTCACAATTGAGTTCATTTTAATTAAAATACAACAAGTGAAAATGTAATTTACAAATCTGTATATTTGCAAAGTTTGGGCTTTTTTTCGCAGATGTGAGAGATAATTTTTCTTGAGACAGCAGCTGAACAAAAGATCCAGTTAATGCCAATAGGTGACTGTAACCTGAGCAATTAATAACTATTTTCAGCTATTACCAAATGACCATCTCATGTAGTAGGATGTCATACATACCCATTTTCATCATTATCAAAAATCACATTTTTCTCTGACTTTTTTTCTTTATTTCTTTTTTTTTCCTCTCTTTCTTGCACACAATTTTCTAAATGGTAGTACTCATAGGGTAGTTTTAATTTAATTATGACTAATGTGTTTGTGTACACTCTCTCAGATTTCTATCAGTCTGAAACTCTTTTTTGTTTTCCTGAATGGGGTTTTGCAAAAAAGGTAATTCTACCCTTTTACTTTATCCTTATATTGTAAGATGGTATACATGTTTTTGCTTTAATGTTGAACATAACTCTTAGAACTACAGTGAAATCATGGCTTTGGAACAGATCAAGTATCCATCACAGATCCTAAAATTAGGATTTTGTGTAATGGGGGTGAAAATACTTCATTCACTTTCCCCATGGAGATAACACAATCACTTGAAAATCTTCACCACTGCCACATGCTTGTCCACCTCCAAGGCTGCATTGGTATAAAGCATTATATCTCTGGTGGTAGCTGAGGTCAGGGCAGAGCTCCAGCTAGGTAGGATGGGACAGGCAGTTCCACAATTAGATGAGTCACTACATTTCCCACTAATTCATCCATCAGGTTGCAATCACTTCCCATTCCCTATTCAAGATGTTGCATTGCTCAGCTTCCCAACAAGTTCAAGAATGTATCAACACTGCCTCCAGCAATAGTATTTCCAGATTTACAGCACATTTCGTGATTCCAGAAGGAATTAAATCTGGTTTTGGGAAAGATTTTTTGTGGGGGAATGGATGGTGGTGGTGTGGGGTGTGTGTGTGTTGTCTTAAAATGAATATTTTCCTTCCTCTGCATTTAATAAGGAAGAGTTTTATAATTATGACCCTTGTCTTGCTCATAGGTTCAGGGCTTGTAATTCTATTCTTTCTGATTGAGATTATAAAGCTAGTTCCCCAGTTTCTCAGGCTACATACATAACCTGTTTTGAGAAGGATACTGCTCATAAGACACTGAGATGGAAGAAGTGCAGGCATATGTTTGAAATCATTACACCAAGATTTAAATTGGGACTCCTGTTTTTGTGGAGTGGCTTTTACTACAAGTTTATGATCTGTAAATTGTGAGCATATAATCCATATTTCTCAGTCATATATAGAGAGGATCTAGGTAAATCAATGACAGTACCTTCCCCTATGATCCATCCAGTCAAGAAAGAAATACAGTCAACTACAGTAAGCACAAAAGAGTAGCAACTTGGACAAATTCTTCTCCATAACTGCTCATAAAACATGGAACTTCCACAGCATATTCACATAACTGATGAAGAGATAGGTGCCTCCTCAGCAAGTTTGCTGACAACACAAAGCTGAGAGGAGTGGCTAATACCCCAGAGGGCTGTAGCGCCCTTCAGATACCCCAACCTCTCAGAAGGGCCCCAATAGGCTAGAAAGATGGACAGCAAAGAACCTTCTAAAATTCAAAAAAGGCAAATTCAGCATCTTGCACCTGGGAAGTAATAGCCCCATGAACCAGCAGAGGCTGAGGGCTGACCTGCTGGAAAGGAGCTCTGCACAGAAGGACCTGGGCATCCTGGTGGACAACAAACACTCCATGAGCCAGCAGTGCCCTGGTAGTCCAATGATATCCCAGAGTTCATTTGGAAGAGCAGTGCCAGCAGATGAAGGGAAGTGATCCTGCCCCTCTACTCAGCCCTGGTGAGGCCCATCTGGAGTGCTGTGTCCAATTCTGAGCTCCTCAGGATGAGAATGACACAGGGCTCCTGAAGCAGGTCCAGCAGAGGGCTGTGTAGGTGATTTAGGGAATGAATGGAGCTTCTCTCCTATGAGAAAAGGCAGAGCTGGGCCTATTCAGCCACAAGAAGAGGTGACTGAGAGGGGACCTCGTAAATCTATTTAGGTATCTAAAGGGAGACATCAGAGGATGTCTCCAGGCTCTGCTCATTGGTGCCAAGCAACTGGATGAGAGGCTATTGGCAGAAACTGATTGACAGAAAGTTCCTGAATATAAGGAAGAACTTCCTTACTGTGCAGGTCACTGAGCACTGGAACAGATTGTCCAGAGATGTTGTGGAGCCTCTCTCACTGGAGAACAGTCTGAACATAATCCAGTGCCACGTGCTTTTGGATGACGCTGCTTGAGCAGGGAGGTTGGACCAGATGACCCCCTGTGATCCCTTCCAACCTGACCCATTCTGTGATATAATTTGAATACTGGAAAAGTTGGGTTGTGCAAATAGAGAACAAAAATAACATTCTGCCTTTCCTGGAGTCAATTTCTTTAGCTGGGTTATAAAAGTTGCATTCCAAGGGCTCTGGAAAGTATTTCACTCACTTTATCGAAAGAGCATCTTGCTAGAGAAATGGAATGACTTGCATGAAATAAAACATGAAAGATCACTACAAAATGAGCTTCTGAAGGTAAGGTTCATGATGTATGGTTAGTTATAGACAGTGGATTTTCTTTCTACATTGTGTTCTCTTTTAATTGGAAGTTTGCTGAGTGAACTGTAAGTATAATGGAGAGAAATAGCTTTCACATGCCTTGGCGTGCAGCAGGAATGATTAAAAGTACACAAATTTAACCAACAGAGTTACTGTATTTTGGAGAGCAATTATTTTAATCGGTGATTCTCGTTTGTTTGTTTTCCAAATCTGGGCTTATGGCATAATTCAGAGACTGCAACTATTTAACAATTTCCCATATTTGTCTTGAAGTGAAAGAAAGAGAAGTCCTTTTTATACATTTTTTGCCCCCAGGTAAGTATATATATCCTGGGTAGTTCAGCTACAGAAAGAATAGAGAGGATGTTTTTATGCATGAAATAAGATGATTGTAACATTTCAGTGCGAACAGTCCTCTGCTCTTCCTGCTGTCACATAGCCACTCTTACCTATAGCCACTGGTAAGAAATGCAGCCTCAAATCCACACTGACATTTCAGTCCAGGCATTTTGAAAAGACAGGGTGTAAGAGGCTATTTTATCCTGATTATTAGGTGTGATGATTTGTGATGAGGTGTTCAGCTGTTTTGATAAGCATTTCTTGAAAAGCAGGATATCATATTCAGACCATGTTCTCATTTCTTGAAATGAAAGCAGGACTTAAAATATATTTAATATTCACTTCCCCTAAAAAATGAATAAATACTTCTGATTTCTGTATTTTTCTACAGGTTTCCAGCATTCTGGAATCTGCATTTAGTCTGCTAATTGCAACAGCATAAACCCCACTTGCCAGCAGCCCCTATCCCTAATCTGGGTTAGACCTTTTGCCTTCTGCAAGGAGAACCAGATCTTCTGGGACTCCCACACCAGAAGTCACCTGCTGGAATGTCTTTGAGTGTCACTAGATTTGCTAAAATTTGGTGAACCGGAAGATATTTTGAATAAAGCATTTCAAGTGAACCAATATTAACAAATGAAATCTGATTTTATTTTATTTTTTTTTTTAGAAAATCTGTAACCAACTCAAACAGTAAACATAAATATTTACTGAATATATCAGATTGTTGGATTTTACTTATGTGCTTATGCCTTTGTGTGGAACACAAGGATGTAGATATGAAAACCAGATATTTTCCCCACGATACTCACTGTAATTTTCATGGTGGTGACAGAAGTTCATCTCAGAACTGGGTCTTGTATTACTGCCAACACACAGCATGCTTGACCTGCAAAGCCCTTGCTATTCCAGAACTAAGCCTCCACTGAGCAAACTCTGACAGTCATGCAGACTATGGCAATGTGGATCTGTAGCCGGTTAACAGGAAAATAACACCAAGAAATTGATTTTCACCTGTGACATGAAGCAGTTCTCCAGATAAAATAGCAGAGAGGCATAACTTAGTGTTCCCCAAACTATAACACTATTGCCTAATAACTGGTCTTTAGCTGGCTGCAATTTTGAACTGAAAACTCAAAAAATATAATTTGATGATGAAACCAAAATGAGGTACCTTCACAGCATGAATAAATACATTCAAAGCAGGACAATAAACTTTTGTTAGTCGGCCTTTCCTTTTAGCAGAAAAAGTCAGTTGTATTTGATGCAATTCCTAAGCAAGTATATCACTTGAACAAGGAAAATATTTTATTTTTGACTGGCACTGGTACAGTTCTTGGGAGATCATGTGTTCACGACATCAGGAGAGGAGAGGCCATGTAAATCTGTGTTATGTCAGGGCTGGCCCCGTGAGGTGTGGTGAGCTCTCGCCCAGTGTGCTGCTGCCCAGAGCAGCAGGGAGGCATGTGATGGCTCTGGGGTGTGACACCAGCCAGCAGCAGGGAGAGCTCACCTCTGAGAGGCCGTGGGGGGTATATTGCTTTGAACAGCTGGAGAGTTTCCCACTGTGTCACAGGAATATAGTGGATTGATAATTCTGGTGGAAGAGAGGACAAGTAAAAAAAAACCCAGCCCTATGAGCAGAAGTTCTAATTAATTTTCAAGGTGTACTTTCGAGAATTATTTACTAAAAAAAAACCCAAGCAGGTGTACTTATCTAACATTAGAAACATTAGCTTGGGTTTTGGTTATTTTTCTCTTCGACTACTACACCGTAATATAAGAGAAAAGGATGACCAAGACATTTAACAGAGAAATAATCATATATTTAGTAAGGAAGTTACGGAATAAAGTATGAAGCTTTAAGAAGAAATATTTATTGGTATTTCAGTGTCCTTTTATCCTCAGGCACTGAAATAATGATAAAACAGAGAACAGTGCTGAGAAGCAGTACTAATGGGCTTCAAATCAATTATCACTGATATAAAATTATTCAGATATAATATTGATATATTATTATTCAGATAATAAATGTGCATTAGCCCACTGTGCAGAACTTATCTGCATCTTGACACAATGGCATGATCCAGGCATATCCCAGAAACTCAAAATAACCAATTTCATCTTTCATTTACCTTAAATCCTGTAGGTCTTTAGAAACATTATGTATGCAGCAAGTTAAAAATCTCAAAGTAGAATATTGTTATATCAGAAAATTCTATGCATTAAATTTTTATGAGGCATCATTTGCAATATAACAAGTCCAGGGTAGTCACACAAGCTGGAATTTTTTCCATGTTGCATGTTTCAGTGTTTCAATTTTTTTCCCTCATAACTGAATTTTTAAATTTGTTTTAATTTTTTTTTTTTGATAACATATGACCTTCAGTCCTTGTTCAAAGTATTTTTAGATGTTTGAGTATTTATTTATAAATAGTTTTTAAATTTAATTTCATATAGTTTAATTAGTTTTCTAAACACAAAAGATTGCCAAATGTTTGCAGAAATTCAATTCCTTTTCTGCTCATAATCTCATGCTTGCAACAAAAATTTACTTGTTAAATTATAAAACAGAATTATATGCTGTCTTTTTGCTCTTTTTTTTCTACAAATGTATATACTTGACAGAAATACTTAACCCCACACTTTTGCAGTTCTTATGAGTATATGCCAGTAAGTATATACATTACAGTAATTAGTTATAGACTGTGTGCAAACAGCAAGAGAAGAAAAATCATTCAGATGTCTGATGGATAAGGCAATTCAAGTAAATTTCTCTGAAGCATCTTATTGGAGCAATTTTAGGGTTTTGTATTCATCTGAGCCATATTTCTAATAGTAACAGCTTCCTTGTTAGACTTACATATTTTATTTTAAAATGGAAATATTCCCTGAGGAAATGCCCTTTTTTGACAGAAACATCTTTTGCAAGAACAGAATTAAAGGCAAATCCTAGAACGTTATGGCATCTGACCATTATGCTGCACAAGTATTCAACAACCTGATTCAGTCCTCAACAGGATCTTTCCATTACATGTAGCAAGGACCTAAGCAGGCAGATCTGAGATATCTAAGCCAAAAAAATTCCCCTTATACTCCCCACTCGATGATGTCTAAACCTGACGGCTGTTAAGATCAGTTGGTTTCTCTGTGATTGATTTTAACATTCTTTAACCTCTTAAAATTTTGTTTCAGTGCATCCCCAGGGCTTCCCCAGACCCTGGAGGTCCTTATCTCCTGCCTAAACCTGATGCAAATGTGAAAAAAAGGCATTTCTCTCCCAGGCTTCTGTAGGGTCTGACACAGGCTGACATAACCTCATAATGATGTTGTGGATGCTTTCTTTCCAGTTGTAGCTGAGGGGAAATGCAGTGGCCACAGACATTCAGTCAGCCAGGAAAGAGACACTCTGGATTGAGTTCTCTCCTTTGCCTGAGAGATTCAAACTGACATAACTTTCCTCCCAGGAGGGTCATGCAAGAACTAAGGTGTAGGTTATTTGAGGGAACAGAAGCAAAACAATTATGTGAAGGGGTGCTCTTGGCGTATTCTGGCCACGTTTTACTTCCAAGGGTTAAAAACAGAAGGTAGATGAGTTTATGGGCTCTTCATCTCAGCAAAGCAAGTCTGTGTTGTATTTGATTTAAAGTACAGAAACAGCCTTTGGAGAATGGACCCAAAAAATCCTCTAGCATTCTTCAAGTCCTGACCATCAGCTTATGGCACCAAGTATCTCTTTCACTTGTCTCATGAATTTCAGAGCTGGCACAGGACAGGGACAGTGAAATGGATAGATAAATATCTAACCACATATATTAATCATTGTTCAATGAATGTATGGCCTTGATGCCTTCTAATGAAGCTTTATGGCTTTAAACATCTTATAGCAAGGAGAATTTCAGACCCAAGCAGGACACACTTCCTAAAAAATATGTAAAATACCACTTCTTCATCTTTCTTCTTTCTCTTTCTCTCCCTACCACTCTTTCTCTCTCCCCTTATCTTTCTTCTAATGAACAGTAAACCCCACAGCCATATAAAGGACTGGATAGAATTTTCTACAACCATTTATATGCACTCACCTGGACCTTTTGAAAATAATTTACTCTCATGAAGCCACTGTTCTTCAGCAAACCACTATTTCAAATACACTGTTCCTCAGTATGCTATGCAGGCTTGCCCTTTACCAGTGTCTTTTCCTTTCTGGATCCTATTCTTAAACATCTAATTCTCCTCTTCATCTTTATTGGAAGCCTCACTCCAAACTCAATTTCCACCAGGAAAAAAATGCCTAAACATAATTAAACATGCATATTTTTAGCTATTAAACACAGTTCTTCATTAAATGCAGATTCATGAAATGGAAAGAACCTGGCTTAATGCTCAAAGCATGTAAGTAATTAGAAAAAAAACCCCACACAACATTATTTCACATCAAAGCTAAATATTTGTGATATGAAAAGACTTGCATTACTTTATAAATTAGATAGCTTTCTCATGAGGCTTCCTTTCTTGGTCCCATCATTACTGGAAATCTCTTGTAAGAGAAATTTGGATGCTGCACATCCAGCCAGTTAGACTCAAAAGCATGGTTAGAGTGAAAGTGAGATACCAGTTAGAAACTGAATTATTATGGCTTTTTTTCCTTCCTCCACACTCACTCAGTGCCATAGTATATGTAGTTTAATTCTTTGAATCTTTGTATATCTCATACCAACGTTACTCTCATGATTGTTTGCAGAGCAGCAAAGAGGGAGCCTACAATGCTTTGATTTTAATATACCATCACCACTTTTTAACATTTTCCCTGCTTCATGGTATCTCATAATTGGGAAATTCATCAAAGGAGGAAAAGAGAATATGGTTGTAATAAGCCCAATAGTTATAAAAGTTCTGCACAGTTTAACACCAGGAGGCTGAATTAATTTCACTGGTACCAAACTACAGCGGATAACAACAGGTGCAGACCTAAATATATACATAGGTATATGAATAAGCATACAGGGATATGAACATATATGTATCTATTCCATAAA
>VZUA01105675.1:12966-26732 GCA_013401035.1 Horornis vulcanius
GATGTATTTAAACAGTAGATACACTATATAATAAAAGTGCAGTAATTCATATTCCAGCCCTTATTTTAGCAAATTGATGACTGGAATATAGCTCTCCAAGCAGCTCTGAATTACAAATAATCCTGTGATGATCCCTTTTCACTGTCTCATGTGAAATGCACTAAAATCAAGCAAAGAAACACCTGGGGAACAACTATCAGTTCAAACAAGTTTCTAAAATGGCTGCAATAAAATCAACCTCTTCTGACAGATCATTCATGGCTTACTTGCACATTTCCTTGTATCTAGCTGATGAAATTCAAGATTTCTCAAACAATTGCACCCAGCACTCAGGGGACCAAGAAAAACACCAGCTTTCCTTTTTCTCAAAGGATACACCGCTAATCCACTGAGATTAACATTTCAACCTCTCACTCAATATAAGACTAAGAAATAAAGCTACTTTACGTCTTGAAAATAACTAAAAAGGGATTGGCAGGAGCTACCTAACAAGAAAATGCTCAGCTGTTGCCAGGCCAGTGAAATCTATCTGAGCTCCTTAGCATAATTTTTGAAAATGTTCCCGCAACAAGAGAAAAAAGATACTGATTTAATTGCCTAGGCAACCTCATAGCTTTTATAACTCATAAGGCAACAGGGTCCTCTGGAGCATAAGTCATTCAATCAGATGAATGAAGTACAGCTGAATACCATAGTCCTGAATTCCAGATTAAACCCAATTGAAACAAAACAGCCCAGGACAGTGACCCTTATTCCATTTACAGCAGTGCTGCAGTCATGCACTGGATCTGCTCTTTCTCCTTCCAAATTTGAGAAAACACTGTGGATTGCATCGGGCAAAGTAAATCCTTCCAAACTGCCTGCCACCAGACAGCCAGAGTTTCTGGGAAGCATCCCTGTTCCTGAGCAACAGAATACACTTTTGCCTGTTTCTGGCCAGCACACAGTTAAGTTTTGCAGGAGGAGGCATGGCTAGGACCCAGAGATTATACTATACCAGCTCACTTCATTTTCCAGGGATGAGGTGAAGGGCTCTTTTCCAAGTCTGGGTAGTGTGGCAGAGGGAGCAGTGAGGCATTGCTGTGGTCAGGGAGTTTCCGTGTGAATCATTTGCCTTTCTCAGCCCTTCTGTCGCCAGTATAGCTGTTGTACATTTTCTAATCTAGATGCTGTTCCCAATAAATTGTTCTTAGCTCAACCCATGATCTTTACATTGTGTGCCTCCAATTCACCATCCCACCTCATGTGAGGGGAGAAGGGAGGAGGCAGAGAGTGAACAGCAGGTTTGGAGGGTCCCAGAGGGAGAGACTAAACTGAGGAGTACCATTTCTAACCCATGGCATCCTTTTATACCTATTTCTAGATTACAGCAGATATAAAGAAACCATCAGTGAGACTCAAGAAATTCAACATTGAGAAGGTACCTGAGAGCCTTCTCAATGCAGCATTCCCTCTATAGCATCACATCGTTCTTCAGACAAGGAGAATGGACTAGAGCACCAGTCTTGGCTACTCAGAAAACATGAGCTAAGCTTTTGATTTTCCTTATGCATTTGCTCTGCACGCTTAGGCAATTCCCTCTAGACCTCTCCACCACATAGTGACAAATACAGCAATCTTCCAAATCCAGCAAAATAGAGATTGAATAACTAAGGCAATGTAACAAATAAGAACTTCCCATTGTCTCCAGCAATGCAAGCACATAGAAAAGCTTTCCTAAAGACACAACTGCAGATATTCCCCACAGGAGGTATCACCCAGACAAGCATGCACAGCTTTTTGGGTGTCTCTCCTGTCCTGCCTGTGTAGGACTCACAACAAAGGAAAGTGAGAATCTGAGAAGGTGCTGAGGCACTGCAGCATCACATACTGACAAGGGAGATGCTCCCGCCTTGACGAGACTGTTGGGCTGCCGTGCAAGCTAGAGCCACATCACTTGTGTTCAGGGAGCAGCAAAGGTACTCACCTAAATTCAGCATCGCCTGACACTCCCTGGTGGAAATAAGGGCATGTCTGGCACCACTGAGAATCTGGGTCTCCATCTCAATCCGTATCATAGTAAAATCAGTGTGATTTACAAAAAAAAACCAACCAAAAACAAAAACCAAAAAAACTTCACACCAAACCAAAAACAAAACAGCAAGATCTAGAGAGCACTGTAAATATATGCCTTAACCAGTGTTGACCAGGACGGTAAATGAAGTTCAACAGCGAGGTCTTTCACTAGGCTGGATGAAATAAGTGGAAAAATGTAAATGGAAATGAAAATGGTTGTTGTCAGAAGACTTCACAACGTTTTAACTTCTTCATTTTCACTGAAAACCTAACACATTTTCAGAGAGCATAAATACAAATAGTTTGGACAGCAGAGTAAATATTCAGAGCTTTATTGACCTTTCCTCTAAAATAACTGAATCTTTTCTGGTTTTGATTAAGATTTCTTCCTTTTTTTCCAACCTCCTCTGAGCAAATAAACGAAAAGGCATCTTTTTTTCTCTTTTGTTTCCCCCTAGATTTTCCATGTTGATAAAAAGGGAATTTCTAAGTAAGACAGTTTTTGCAAGAAGTTCTTTCTCCCCAGCCCAAACTTTTAGATAATATCCCAGGCTATAAAGAGACTCCCCAAATCCTGGTGTTTGATGACTTGGGAGGAAATCCCATATTTCCTGCTTAATGTCCATGTGATTTGGGATGGAGTCATAAAAGTAAACAGGAAGTTGTTCTAGTGATGACTACCTAGGGACAAAGCTATATACAAACATCAGAGGTTACTGAAAGCTGGGAAAATCTCTGGCAGCTCCTGCTCGCTGCTCCACTCACTGCACCTTACTTGTGCATGTTGTTCATACAAGCAGAGCCAGCCTTGAGGAAAACAACTGGAACACAGCTACAGTTTGGGGCTTTCCTTTAGCTCCTCCAGCTACAGTTTTATGCTGCATCCTCACACCAGAAAGATAAATCCAAATACAATAACCACAATGGATCTTCTGCAAAATAGTTAACCAAACCTACCACAAACCCAACAACAATACTCAATAAATCACCTCTCCACCACAGCAGTAGAGTTGGGGGCTGGAGTACCTACAGATGACCCCATTAAATTAAACAAAGGGGAATAAAGTATGCTCAAAATCAAGGAGAATTTTGTTGTTCCTATTTATTCCGTATAAAGTTCTTTATAACCATTTCCCTTTTTAGCATAATTTCAAATGCTTGCTTGCAAATGATGCAAATTAAGTGTTTCTTTGAATACAGTTTGCCTCCCAGAAGATTTAATAACATTTCCTTCAGATTGCTTCTTGGATAATGTTATGATGGAAAGATCCAGGGGTGCCTGCTCCTGAGACTGGACTCTACTGAGCACACACAATAAATCACTTAAAACACCACCATTCCTTCAGTCCCTGGAAGCAGCCAGCACTGAACTGTGCCTCTGCACAACATTATTGTGATGCCGTGCTGATGGAGGTTATGGCCAGACGGAAAACCACAGCTCGTCTCTTACTCCTTTCCTTTGATACTTGACTTGTACTTGAAAAGCTGTTTTGAACCTCCGAGCTGAATGTGCAGCAGAGCTGGCTAATGCAAATGACAGACACTGTAATTACTGCTTCACTGGCACCGGTGCCAAGATCTCTGCCTGCTAGTCTTGAATACCTCCACTGGGTGGCTAACAAGATGTGTACTTCACGAACCAGCACAGCCCCTTCCCCACCCTCAAAGGAGGAAAGACAATGCCATTTTTTTCCTAAAGAGACATACAGACAGTTATGTGAAATATATTGCATAGGCAGAGCACCCATGATTACACTTTTATTTCAGAGACAGACTCCAGTAACATGTTTTCAATGACAAACCAACAGTCTGAGACTCACATTGAGCCCAGTCCTCTTTGACAAAATCACAGCAAACTGTTCACTAGTCCCAGTGATGCAAATTTACCCAGGAACTCCCCTTTGCACCAGCAATTCAAACACATTTTTCTGATGAGCTGCAAAAGTAATTTTCTTGCCTTTTTATAGAAAATGGATCCAGAATGGATTCCTTGAAAGCCCAATGATGTAAAATCCAGAAAGAACCAGAAATCAAGAAATACAGCCATACACTATAAAACAGGTTACTAAACCCAAGATTGTTTCGCTGGTAGCATGACATAAACGTAGCTTTGCTTTTTGAGGTGTAACTCTCCTTTGTATTCTACTTACAAATATATACTAATTGATCTACACAAAATTGTAGTCATATACTGTACAAAAATAGTCAGTTATTGTCCTTCTCAGCCTGGGCTTCTCTTACTTTCCACAGGAACCGATTTGCTTTGTATCCTATTTAACTGAACTGGGTAGACTGTGCCTCAAAACATCCCTCTTCTATTTGCATAAAAATCAAGATATTTACCTGGAAATGTCTAATAAATATAACCCACATTTCTGTGGTTGTTGAGATGGCCACGACAGAGTGTTTCAGCAAAACATCAGAAGGCTTCAAACATCAGCACCTTGTTCTCTAAAAGTCTTTCATACCTTTTCTCTTTGGCATCCCAAGGGTAGCTCCACATAGCACTGGCTCTTTCTCTCCTTCTTCTCTCTTCCTTCTGCAGTTCCAGCTTACTCTTTCCTGTCCCTAGCACAGCCACCTAACCCTGTCTGTCCCTTGCATGACCTCCTGTCCCTTCCTCCTCACAGCACGGCCAGCAGACTCCAAATGATTCCCTACCAGGTAACTCACCCTTTATCACACCTGCAGCTGAGAGGGCAAGGCTGTTCCCACTCTTGGATAATTAACACAGCTGCAATATATTGCAGGCATGATTGCCTTCAGCACTGTCTCCCCACACATTTTCTCTTGTCCTACTGCACAGATGAGCTATTTGCCTGGCCTTGGCTCAGAGTTGTATTCCTGTTTTGTTTTTTTTTTATACTGAATTTGGAAAATTAAATTAGGAAAATCTTTTTTATTTGGTTAAAGCTGTTTCCTGTTTCTGAATTTGGATGTCACACACAAAGCTAGTCCCAAAATATAGTGAATAACTGGAGTTTACGACCATTACCAAAGAAAAATGAAGTTGTGTGGTGAATGGTCCATGTAAACTGATTAAGTGCAAACATGCACAGCAACTGTGGAAATGTTTAGATGCACTCTGGCATTCTTACTGTACAGAGGAATAAATGACACTGACAGTAATGCTGAAGAGCCATCAGGAGGAACCTGCATGTGATCTATATATTTTTTTCCATGACTCTTGCAACCAGCTGCTAGAGCCTGGACCCAGAGGAAGAAGAGCTCAGATTCTGACTCCCATGTTCCCATGGAGGAATCTCTCCTCTTTGCACAGATTCAGCCACTTAATTTTAATCCTGCTTAAACTGCACCTCTGTCAGCAAAGGAAACACAGTGGATGCTCTGCTTTCAGCAAAGAATACTGCAGTACTAAAATGCTACTCAGAACCAGTACAGGCTACCACATCCAGCTCAAACTTGTCAGCATCAATGAAATCTACCACAGTGCATTGCTTTAAAACAGATTAATGTTCCAAAGGGCCTTATCCATTCACAACAAAATACTACTTGGCTCTTGCTTTATTAATACAAATACTACACCCACATGATCAAGTACAAGAAGTCTACTGATACATCAAGATAATTAAGTCCTTTCCCCTCCTTTTTTTTTTTTTTCCAACAAGATGTGTTTAGGTATTTAATTAGGAAATGCATCCCCAAAAGGTTAGTACATTCACATGTTATATTTCACTTTTTCCGCACTAAGCATTTTCAAACTGCTGCTGTTGCGAATACAGACTATGCTGGGGCAAGACAAATATCTGCACATATGGCTCTTTTACAGTTTTCTTTTTAAATTATCACTTTGATTTAATTAGGTTTGAGAGGTTAAGCATGAAAAATGCACTCTTTTATTGTAAAGGAACAAATGAAACACAACCTCATTAATACGTAGTCCATTTAGCTTTTCTACCGTCTTTTACACCATCATTATTAACCCCAAAAGCTGTCTGAACCGTGCTTGTCACTACAGATAGATAGCCTGACCCTCCCTCTCATCCCACCTACACAAGAAAAAAGGTGGGAGCCACAGGATAAGTGGATAGCAGTTTGGGAGGTGGTAAGTGTGGGGGCTATAGGGGAGGACAACAGCTGAAACCCAGTCTCTGCTGACTGAAGAGCCAAAGTAAAAGTTGCTCTACCGGAGATGACACTGAAATGCCCAGCAGGGGCACAGTTTGGGGCATTTAAATTCTCATTCTGACGTAGCTTATCATAGAGGTATAGTAAATGCAGTGAATGCCAGATCACAGTTGATTCTGGCTTGATAATCCCTCTGGCCCCATTCACACTGCTTTGAGAATTAAGGGCTGTCTCTACCATTGCAGCCATTTCCTGTTCTCTCCTGATAATAGCGGAAAAATACTTAGACAGCTTCAGATAAGAAGATAAGAAATACTCATAAAACAAAAAGTGTATTTAGGTCTGCTGAGAAGCTCACAGGAGGACGCCGAGATGCAGTGATAATGAATCTGCCAGGGAGTGAGGGGGGGTTGGCCAGCCAACCCCTCAGATAATAAATTCATCTTCTACAAGGCAATGGAAAGGGAAGGGATGAAAGCACAAGTCTCAGCAATGCTCATGGCTTTCTCAGCCTGCTTCAAAAGCTAAAGATAGTTGGGGAATTGAGATGAAACATATATGTTTTTGAAATGTATATATAGAATAGAGAGAAAACTTTGCCCAGTGCTATATGATGAGGAAACTTCCTGAAGAGGGCATAGTTAAACTGTTGATTCATTGCCTCACTGAAGCACCGTGTACACATACACACATACATGAAAATCTCCACTGCACACACCAATCAGAAAATCCTTCAGCTCTGGGAAAAATGCCAAAACCAGGTCTGCACCCAAATTCTCTGCCTAGTCCTAGCAATAAAAATAAATGTATACACGGGGCAAAAAAAAAAAAGTCCAAGACAAAGAGCTATATCCCAACCAGATTCCCTGGATTTTTCACTCTGTTGTGGAAGTTTATCACACATCACACGTTGGGAAGTGCTGCTGAAGAGCTCTCCATCCCTTTCTGGGTAGGTGAGCACACCTGTGTTCTGTGGCAGGTCTCACATGCGCGTTGTCCTTTGCAGCGTAGGAACAGGGCGCCTGGCTCCTGTGTCCTCGTGGTGTTTCTGTCACACAGCGTTGTGTCACAGGGGGTACGTGTGGAAAGGAGAAACCATCCGGGAGTGTGAGGTATGAGCCCTGTGGCACTGAGATGAGCGCTCTGGAACAGCCAAACGCAGGGGGTCCTCTCTTCCCTGCTCAGGCCATCTGTCATGCAAAACTCCTGTGTCCTGCCAGCAAGGCAGGCAGGCTCCTTTCCACTCCAGGTTCAACTGTCTGAGGGGAGCTTTCTTCTCCAACACCCCCTGACAAGATATATCTATATCAACACAAACTAGTATACACCCCCTGAGATGTAGGTCTACGTGCATATGGTACTATTAAAACCTCTAAATACAAAATATCAAACCTATCTTTCCTTGAACATGAAACCAACTAGTGAAAGGAAGTGAATGGAAGACACAGATGAAATGTGCCATGATGCATAAGGGATTTTTGTACTCTCGTTCTCAGCTACCCCCTTTTCATGGCCAGATTTCTGATCTTCCTGTGAGATAAATGAGCAAGGAAACATGACTCTGAGGGGATGGAGTAAGTATCAGCAGGAAACAGATTAGCACTGTTACATGTACAGACATGGTGTTCAGTGCAGCCAGCCCACCAGTAGCAAACCTACAGCTCTGTGCCTGGGAGAACCCACAGAAAGCCTGCCAGAGGCACCAGGAATCAGAACAACCAGCACTGTTCTCCTGTCAAAAAGGCCACTTTTTGAGGAGGGCACTTTGTAATGGTTGGGTGAAAACATAGGGTCAGATTGGTGTGGTTTTCATATCTGCCTCTCCACAGACATGATGTGGGGAAAATCAAGCATTCTTACACTTGCATTATGCTAGCAACTTCAAGTCAAAAGTCTGGTGCATGTTATTACTTCTTGGTTACGTACATATGGAAAATAAACAAACAAAGAAGCTTCTAAAATTCCTTTTCTCTTGTTAATCATATAACTGGGATTTCCAATTGCTTTAACCAACCCGCACATCTTTGCTGTATGCAGCTCTGCCCACATGCAGCAGCAACCTCTCTCTTTCCCTCTCCTGTGTTCCACAAAAGCAACACATTTCCACATTAGGTCTAACTCCTGGAAAGAAAGCAAAGAAGCACCGAGAAAGTTTGTCCAGCATCAGCTCGTAGGAGAAAAAGCCTCCTGCTGTGGCTGTCAGCCGGGTGGGTGCCACACTGAGCCAAGGCTCTTTGTGATACTCTCAAACACCCCTAAACACGCACTGAGAAGCAATACATTGCCACTTAGAAAGCGGAATTTACACAAGGGCTACAGGGAAGGCAGTTGGAGATGTACTCCAGAATCG
Organism: Horornis vulcanius; assembly: GCA_013401035.1. NCBI lineage: Eukaryota > Metazoa > Chordata > Aves > Passeriformes > Scotocercidae > Horornis > Horornis vulcanius. The sequence continues at coordinate 21,461 of VZUA01105675.1, forward strand.
CCGACACGGGAGAGGAAACAAATTCTCAAAACATAAACACAGAAAGACGGTGACTCCCTTCGGGTGTATCATGTTTTAGGCAGGAAGAAGGAGGGCGTGGGGGGCCTTGGGGGGTTCAAGACTGACTGTCGATTGCAAAGCTCCAGGGTACGACTTTGCCGCTGCAGAGGGACACCCGCCCCGCACCTGCCTTTCCCACGCACCTTGCCAGCCCTCCTGGGCGCACCGGCGCCGCTCTCCCGCCCCGGAGGGCTCCCGGCGGGGCTCCTTCAGCCCGAACTTCCCCTCTGCTCCCCGTGCCCCATTTGAAGACGGAGTGCAGGCAAACGCCTGTCCCGGCCAGGGTCAGCACCTACAGACCCGACCCGGCCGGTACGACCAGACCCCCGGACCCCGGCGGGGTCGTGCATGAAGGGGATTGCGCTGTTTGCACATACACAGTAAAAAAGATCATCGCGACATAAATTCGCATTTCTAACCCGCACACGGAGGACGCCCCAACCCCTCTCCATCCATCCATCCATCCATCCATGCATCCATCCATCTCCTTACCTTGCGCCGCGGAGCCGGGGCGGCTGGCCCCCAGGACGGCCAGGGCGGGGAGCACCACCGTCTGCAGCAGGTATCCCAGTCCCAGCCCGCAGCGGGCCGCTGTCCCCTCCAGCCCCTTCCCCATGGCCGGGGCAGCGGGGGAGTCTCGCGGAGCCGCGGAGCTTTCCTGTGCCGCCTCTGCCAGCCCCGTCCCACCTCCGGGCGCGGAGCGGCGCGGAGCCCCCGCCAGGCGCTCAGGCTGCGCGGAGGGCGGCGGGGCGAGGGGCTGCGCTCGGACCGGGCGGGCAGAGGCGCTGCATGGCCCCGCGGAGGGGCGCGGAGCCGGCGGAGCACTGCTTTCTTCCCGCGGGCGGCTCGGCGCGGCTGCCTCCACCCCGGGGGTGGGCGGGGGCCGGGGCCGGGGCTGGGGAGAGGGGGCTGCGCCGGCCGCCTGCGATAGAATGCGAGCCGGAGCGAGGAGCAGACCCAGAGGGAAAGGGGCGGGGGAGCCTAGGAGCCACCCGCCGCAGAACCGGCCCCCTTTCGCCTCCTCCGCCCGCGCCCCCTGCGCGCACACCCGCGGGCACGGGCGCACGCAGATGTTGGTGCGCACACGTGCGCGCCCGCACACGCACCAACACACGCTCGCACCCCCGCCCGGCCCACCTGGGCAGGACAGCCGGGAGCGGGCGCGGGAGCCAGGGCTGCGCTGGAACCCGCTACACCGTGGCTCTCGCATCCCCAGACAGTGCCCGTGGGCCTGGCACCCCCAAACACACGTCCAGGACTCTAGGCGATCAGGACCATCTTTAGAGAGCTATCAAATGCAGGATCGCGGGGGTAGTGGTCTGCTCCCACAAGCAGCAGGGCAGGGGGAGAGATCGCACCAGGAGAGCTGTTGGAGAGCCCACCACCTCTGAGGAGCATCTCCCCGTTTGCCCTCCAGGGCCTCTCTCTTAAGGTTGGGGTCACTCCCTTCTACCCTTCTTGCAGCCCCGAAATGCTTCCCCTGGCCGCTGACTTCACCACGGGCCCACCAGATCTCACTGAGAAGGACAGCAGTGCCCACACCTCAGGTTCACTGCTCAGCCAGGGCTAGGTCGGGTTTTACTGCTGCTTTCTATGGCTTTTGTTTGTTTGTTTGTTTGTTTGTTTTCTTTTTTTGGTTTTTTTTCTTTTCCTTTGGTTGGTTAGCTTTTGGTTTTGGGGAGGTTTATGCTTGGTTTTGGGTTTTCTTTTCTTTTCTAAGTTGTCCTTCCCTTTGCAGAGCCTTTGCGGGCTGTCATGAGCAGACCCAGCACCTCACACACCACATGTGCCAATGCCAGGGGCTGTAGCCCCGGAACCCTCCCCACACCACGGTACCCCACGGAGCGTTGCCTTCTCCAGCTCAGAAGTTCCCCAAACCGGGCTTCGTGCAAGGCAAGGAGCAGTCCTTTTCTGGGAGGCGTGGCTGGGATCTTTCCAGTCGCTCTGGCTTCGCCTTCCCCTCCCTGTCCCTTCCACACAGGAAAACAGTTACCAGCCTGGCTAATGCTGCAGGAGGGTTTCCCTGGGGCCGCTGGAGCTGTCTGCCTCCAGGGAGCCTCTCTCCCACCTGCCCCCTGGCTTTAATGTCCTTCCCAGGGAATTACCCAGACTGTTCCCATCCTAGGGTCTGACAGGGCAACAGTTTTTTCTCCTCGACAGCAGCTGACATAAAGCTGCAGTGTGATAGAAAAGCAAAGTCCTGGGGGGTTGTTTTGTTTGGGGGGAGTTGTTTTTTTGGGGTTTGTTTATTTTTTGGTTGTTTTTTTGTTTGTTTGTTTGTTTGGTTGGTTTTTTTTGTTTGTTTTGTTTGGGTTCTTTTGTTCTGGTTTTTTGTTTGTCTTTTATTTTTTACAGGCTAAGAACATGGAAAAGGGGTAGGTTTTGTTCTGGACATGCCTGGAAGATGCCCCAAGTAGGTTGTGTTTCAAGTCCAACAGGCTGGTTTTTACCCAATAACTCTCAGATTCTCTCCATCTGGAGCACTCCACCTCTCCATCTCCTTGCTGTTCTACATCTTTTAAGGGGGCGAGTCCCATCTGCTTCAAACAATACAGCAAAGGCTAGGAAATATTAAGGCTCCACCAAAACCTATGATTTAAGTTTCTGAGGCTGTGTAAGTGGTGAAAAGGAAACTCTCAACTTCTAACCACGTTCAAAGGAGAATGTGAGTCCTGAGCAGGAGCTTTTTTGATTGCAGATGCTCCTCACAGCAATCCCTGATTTCATGCTCCCTAGATCAGATAGTCAACAGAACGAGTCCCCATGTATGATATCTATTTGCCATTTTTGGTCAATATCTGTGACTTGGGAGCATCTCCTTTTTTTTTGGGTACTTAGTGTTTCCCCTCTTCCAGGGAAAACTTCTCAGAGGCAGTAAGAGAGACCCCTGAAAGATGTCACATGTAGAAGATACATTTGTTGCAGCACCAGCTGACGAGCACATCTCTTGACACAAGGGAAGGGAGAGGGAGGGCTTGCTTCTCCATTAATCAGAGTTAATTTATTTTTGATGTTTCAGAGCCTCCCAGGAGTAATACCTATAGTTCCAGGCTTAGTTTTAGTTAGTAGCTCAGTGACCTCATTAAATAGGCCCATCCCAATTTCAAGATGATGTCCCTGCAGCCCTGCCCAGGAATCCCTGGTGACTGCCAGCCTGTCAGCCTCTCTGCCCTGGAGTAGGTGCAAGGGGGAGCATTGCTGCTTTACAGCTGTGACAGAAGTGACGGCACAGGGACCACAAGCTCTCAGCTTGAGCACAATGTAAGCCTTTTCCCAGTTCCCAAGGTGTGGTGGACAATGGAGGAACAAAGGTACTGCAGCCTGAGATGTTCAGTAACCACTTTTTTACTGGAAGTGGATATACCATGGCCTGGAGAAGATGGCTCAAGCAACAGCAACCAACAACCGGATAGGGGTCTTACCTGAAAACATGCTTTCAAACCTTTCCATGCTCCATTTTGTGTAAGAAAGGGTATCCAAGGATGTTCCATGTTTCTGCATCAGTGAGCTTTCTCAGAAATCCAATATACTCTGGCAAACGACACTTGTGTCTGGGCCATCCCTAATGCCATCACACTGGATTTTCCCTATTTGGGAGCAAGTCTGTCCAAAGGCTCTTTATTTTTTCTCCCTAGGAGATAAACGGAATTATTATCCCAGCTTAATAAATTTCAGATTTGGCACAGAGATAAAGGATTGAGGTAATTCAGAGTTTTGGGATTAGAAAGTGCAAATTGCCTGGGTTTATTCTGAAATCAGGTTTTTTTTTTTGTTTCTCTAACATAACTTGGCTGGGAGGGTATTTTCCATCTGTCTGAAAAGTTTGTGACTTAAAAGCACCTGTAATGTAAGTTTATCACTGTCATCTTTAATGTCCTTAAAGTCACCCCATGCCCTTCATAAACTCATCCGAAGCAAGTATCAATCTCCAATTTTCATACTTGGACAGAAATATCAAGTGTCAAAGAGTCTGCATTGGAAAGTGGCTTTAGCAGCCTAACACGTGTTGCCTTAATTTTTCAAATAAGTTCAAGAAATCTCAACTCTAAATTAGATACCCCTAACAGATGATTATAAAATCTAGGGTAATGTTTAAAAAGTTGTGTAACTTCTGTACTGGTGAATTTGGCTTTAGTGTATTTTGTTTCCCGAGCATCTGGAGTTGCACCAAAAAAAAAAAAAATCACACAACCAATTAGGTTGTAAAAGACCTCTCAGGTCATTGAGTCTAAACCTTTACTTTTCACCAACTTGTCACCTAGACCACAGCACTAAGTGCTACGCTCATTCATTTCTTGAGCACCTCCAAGGATGACGATTCCACCATCTCCCTGGGCAGTCCATTCCAATGTTTAACAACCCTGTCCATTAAGGAATTTCTACTAACGTTCAATCTAGTCAAAACTGGTTCCAAGTGGTACACACCAGTTCAAACTAGATCCAGCTGGTTCAACTGATCAAATTGGTTCCACCTAGTTCAGACCAGTTTCCAATGGTTCAAGTGCCCCAAGCCTCATTGCAAATAGTTTCAAAATTTGATTGATGACTTTGGAGCAGAGATTCTCGGGTCCCCTGCGTTATGTGGGATGTCAGCAATGCTGGTTTGAACAAGGAGAAAAATCTTTTCTGTGCATTAATAATTACCCGTAAGAATTCACTAAGCAGTCCTCTCACTGAGCATTGTGTTCCTTGGCAAGTACTATCAACTCTGGCCAACTGACCCGAGGACTCATTTTCCACACAAATGTCAATAAGGGATGTGGACTCAGGCTACCCTCCAGGTGATTACAATAGTCAGGATGCTCTCAGCTACTGCCACACCCCCAGCACAGCATGGCGTGGTTGATAGAGGGCTGTATTTTGCACGTTCCTGCACGAGCTTTTTGCAGTTCAGGGGGAGCATGTGGTACACACACCTGCTTTTGGCTGTGCCATTCCCCCCGGCTCTGCCATGCTGCTCTTATTTTATGACAGAGCCCAGCTCAATGCAATCCAAAAAGCAGGTGTGTGACAAGCCTCTCACTTCACTGACATGCCTGCCCCAAGCTATCAAGTACTGCAGTTTGCTCTCACAGTTTAGATAGGCAATTACCTCCTCTGCAGTTGCTGTATGTGATACTGGGGATCAGCAAATGAAACTACCCTTCTGATATCTTACAGTTCAAGAGCAGCACAGCCTCATTTCCAGGAAAAACTTCTGAGTGTTTTTTTT
>VZUA01105676.1:9497-23115 GCA_013401035.1 Horornis vulcanius
GGAGAGAGAAAATTACAATTGTCCAGAAGGCAATGCATACCTTAGGTGTGCTAAAATGCCCTTTGGAGGTGGATTCTCTCTCTCTCTGCTGACCAAAGGAACTCCCCAGGACAAAAAGCTGGGCACCCCACCTAGGTGAGGCAACTAAAACAGAGTGGATCTACATTAAACATCTAAGAAGTACCAGAATAACAACAGGGCTGAAAAAGAGTATAAATTTCACTATTCCCAGTCNTTTGCAGTGTGCATGCATATAACAAAGGCTTGTTCTGTACAATGCCTGCTCCTATAGTCCTTTCATGGGCAAAATACTTCACTGTTTCTCACAGGGGAAACAATGTCCGGCTGGAAAAAGCTCACTGCCATAAAAGCAGTGACATCTTTAAATCAAAGCTTTGTGGTGAAAACTGGCATGGTTTAGATAGTAATTTTCTGATACTTTTTTTGTTTAACTCTTGGAAATCTAAAATTCTGCTTTCCACAGTCTGTAAACATAACTAAAATTTGCACTGCTAACATTCAATTAACTGTAAAAACTGAGAGGTAGTTGAACAGAACTTTGAGTGAAGGAGGTGGCCTTTTAGCCATGTACTTATTTGAGAATTCTTATTTAGCAACTGAAAGGACAAAAATCTTGTAATACCAATTACCTGTTACAAGCAAAAGAAAAAGAAAATTTCCAATACATGTTGGATTTGCTGCTGTAAGATGTAAGAAGACTGAAACCACATTTGAGATTTTTGAGGACAAGAAGTTATGATCCTAAGTTTAAATTTGGTTAGCTAAAAAGAAGCTGCCAGTTTGAAAGATATTAGGGTATGAATGGGAGCCAGCTTTGTCTCTGGTCCTTCATGAACTTTGCTTTAGAATTTCCAACTGAGTTGTTTTTAGACCCCTTCCTCTCTACGGACCAGCCAAAAAGTCAGCATTACCATACAAAACCCAGCATTTCATAGAGCACATCTGTCAGATTCTTCTAAATGGCCCTGAAGCTGTCCACACAGGATCAGACTGACACGTTTTAATTCTTGACATTGATGTACTTAATAAAACATGTCCTGGAAGGCATTTTTAATATAAAAGGAATGATGCAAAAAGTCATTCCATGACAGAATCAGCATGTCTTCATAAATGGGCAACAAGGTGGGGCAAGTAAAGATGGTATGAACAGCAGCCCGCAGGTTTCATCCAACTAAAGGTACAATCCCTCTCCCTTTGAGAGATGCAAAGTGGGATAAGGGTAGTACAAAACACAACACTCAGATCTCTGACTGCCTAAACACAGCTAGATGTGCAAGGAAGATGACAGGGTTAGTCTAGAGGCACATGTGCAGCCAGGCACTCAGATGTGGGGGTTCTTGCCATCTCTGTGTGAATCACAAGCAGGGCTCCAAAACTGGAATCTGGTCTCCATCACAGAGGAGTATGGATTTAATTAGTTCTTTCTGTCACTGTGAAAGACATGAATGAATTACAGTAACATTTTTGCTATTAAATATTCTGTTGATGAATCCAAAATATATGCAATTACAGACCTAAATATAGTCCCTTACAGTTAACAGAAATCAAGCTAAGTACCTCAGGAAGGGAGGGAGGGAGAGTAGATATCTAAACTCAGGCAAAAAAATTAACTTCACTTCTTCTGTATGATAATACTGTTTTACTTGGAAGCAAAGCATTCCTCAAGAAATTCCATTATATTTCTATGAATATTTCTATTCAGAAATATCCCAGTTTGCAAAAGTAAACTAAAAATCAAGCAAAAATAATGAATTTATTTACTTTTCAAAATTGTTCATCTCATTCCATCTCTAAATGGCTCTGTCCAAAAAATCTTTTTGTAACTACAGTCAGATGCCTGTCTTGTTTGACATAAAACTTTAAGTGTACTGCAAAATTAGAGATGAGCAAAAGCCAAAGAGAAAAGCCCTTCATTTAATTGCGCAGCAATAGTGCAGCAACCCACACAATGTCTCACCCCATTCCTAAAGGGAGCACATCCAACCCCACAGGATTCTCCATAGTCCCTTTCCAGCCTCGCTTTTTGCTGAGACTGCCAGCAAGCATGTCAACTCTGTGATCATTCCTGGGAATGTGGAGCCAGCCTCATTGCCCTCCACACTGCAGTGAGAAAAACAAAATATTTTCACTCTAGCACATCTGGCAATGGAAATCAAGTACCGACACATGACCAGAACAAGAACGAAGCCTTTTTTTTTTTTTCCACATCCATAAGAAATTAAAGCTTTCTGTAAGTTATATGATTTTTATTCTTAAGAAAACTATTTTTGTTTAAGTACACATGCCTGGACTTATAAATGCAAGATGGCAGGCATCACACCAAGCAGCAAGGTAAAGTGGAAAATAGGTGCAAAGCTATGTGAAATTTGAAGACTGGTACTAGATGTGAGAGGTGTTTCAAAGGTAAATTCCCAAAATGCTTCAGTTGTTCTTTAGAAAGACCCAGGACTGGCCACTGCCAAAGAAAGCAGGGCTTGGTAACAACTTCCAGTGATAAATATCAGTATGTTTAAAAGCTTGCTTCACAGGTTTCTCTGTCTCCATACTGATTTTAGGAGAATATTTTAATCAAATCCAAAATAGCAATACAGAAAGAAGTGCTGACAAGGAGAGGGATAATCCTGTCCTCAATGCTGATACTGAAATACTTCTGCACAGCCTACAAGAAAGTATCCCACTGAGATTACCACAGATGCCCTCAATGGGAAGGACAGCAGACATAAACTCCCAAATTTTTTCCCAGAAAGGGAAAGTAAGTCATCATCAGAAACACTAAACTAGTTATCCACAAACGGCTGTCAAAATCATAAAGCAAATAAATGGAAAAAAAACCAAAACCACAAATACCAAACATGGTAGAATCCCCTCAATCTCACTAACATTCATAGCAGTAACAGGGATTACTTGAAAAATTAGCAATCTTTTTTAAAATGGTAGAATATTTTGAGTTGCCAGCATGTTTTTAACTACGTTTAAAAAGTTAAAGTCTATTGCATGAACTAGACAAATTAAATCGTTCAAAATCCCAATGAAGATGCTGATTTGCCAACATTTTTAATCCTGCAATTTTCATGCTTAAATACATTCTTAACAGTACCCTTTTAATAATCAAATGAATTCACACTGGCAACTTCAATACACTGACTGATACGACAGTTTAAAGTATTTCAAGGGGGATATTTGGGTCTCTTGACTTTATATTTTAATGTCGCCAGAACACACATCCTGGTAACACCAAAGAAGAAAGTCAAGCCTTGGTGTACACTAAGACTGACCCAAACTGCCTGGAAACAAACAGGAAATTCACAGACTTTTAAGGCCAGAAGGGACTGCTGTGATTGCCAATGTCACTTCTGCACAAAGGAGCCTGTAAGATTTTACCCCAAAAGTCCTGCAGCAAGTATTCAGAAACTGAATTACAGCTGAACATCCAGCACAGAAACATCCTTAGTGTAAATCACCTAAATCAGGTTTAAAATTTAAATTATGAAAAGCCCCAGTTTTCCTTCTGTAAACAGTAAGCCTCACCAGTACATCAGGGTGACACCTTTACAGCACAGCAGGATGAATTATTAAGAACGGAACTCCTCCACACACGTTTCCACCTTTACTACACATAATGGCAAGTGATTCCATGAATGACAGCCATTCATTAAAATATTCATTAAATATTCATTAAAATATTTCTACACTGTAATTTTTTAAAATACAATCACAAAATCCCATTTATTGTTTTTTCAAGAAAATAATTCTAGCAATCGGTGTGGTTTATCATTATTTATATAATTTATATGATTTATATAGTAGATGCTAACTCATAACTAATGAAGGGTTATTATTCCCACACGGAAGAGAATCCAAAGTCACATCAATTACATTCTCATTTCTGTTAGTAACATTCACTTTTTTGCCCTTTTCCCCACATTGCAGGCACATCTGGATAGATGAGCTGAATAAAAAAGGTTCACATGACCCTTACTCTATTAGCATATTCAGAAACTTTAAATCAGTGTCCAATTTGCAAGAAACCAAAAATAACTAAGGTCTGCAAGCGTTTTCAGAGGAAGAATTTGCCTCCATATACTTCCCAATTGTTGTTTGAACGCTGGAAGGCACATTTTCCAAAGCTGCAAGCACAAACTTGAGGTGAGAAGAGGCCAAATGTAAGGCTGTTTGTCTTTTCTTAAATGCCGCCATACTACAGCCTTAAAGACAGTAGTTTTATATTGTACTAAAGCATGGAAATTCAAGCTAATTAAAATCACATGTAAAAAAACCCGCTCATTCAAATCACCTTCAAAGCACAGCTTTCATAACTTGTTTTTAAAATTAGCCTTGAAACTTTGTTATTTATTTATGCTGCTACTGATAGCTGATGTTTATCCACCAAACATGTCACAAATACATAACAGATTAAACTATGGTTTTAAAATTTATTAGCGTTTGTAAGAGAGACTTCTCACAAAATTAAACATCAAGCTTTTCTCTTGGTGTCTGTTCAAAACCTCAGATGGCTGATCTTTACAAAAACACCATTTGAGGCCAAATTTGAAATAAATGTTAGAACACAGCACAAAATTACTTTTAAAAATTATTTTTTTAGGTGCGCAGATTTTTCCCCAATGCAAAATAAAAACGATTTCCATTCCCCATTAAAGCATTTTTAATTTGAAATGGTTAAGTACTAGAAATCAACACTCTAACACAATGAAGACGGAATACGAGATATGAAGCTTCATAGCCCACCTTTCTTCTTGACTGGCATTCTTCCTCCTACTTCTGAATCTGGTTGCAAGCACTTATTTACAGGTACTAATGAAGTACTACTGGAACACTCTGCAAGGTCAGGAACTGACTATCTATTGCAGAACACTTTTACAGTTCAGTAAGGAAATGCAGCTTCAATCTTCATTCCTATGAATACTTGCTGTTCCCTTGGATTGGACTTCCGATGCTCTCCACAAACAAAAAAAAAAGGGGGGGCAAAAGAAGTTTTTTGATTCTTTTTTAAGAGATGCTTTCAATTTCTTTAAAATATATTTGACTCTATAAAAATACAAGAGCAAACGTTCCTTGGCAATATAAACCTTATTATAACTCCTCTTCTGGCAGCAAAGTTTGAAAATTAAAAGATTTTATGCAATACAATTAAGGCACAGTCCATCTCTAGGCAGCTGTCTCATACTCCACCTGTACATGCTCAAAAACATATTATTTGCAGGACAAAAACGCCCAAGTAATCCAAATAAGGAGGAAGACAAAAACAATTGCCGGAGTGCCTCTTTAAGCTCTTTCACTTCTTGAATTAATTTTTCTAGCTATGTATTAGGTGACTACACAGCAGACTGAAAAGATCCCTTTTTTCTCACCAGACAAGAGCCTTCAAATATCACCCTCTTACCCAACAGAAGTCACTGGGCAGACACTTTCATTTTTATTATCTGCAAGCCACCCAGCCTTACGGTCTTTAATGTCCCTCTGATCCTCCCATGTATTAAAAGAGAGGATTGAAAACGAGGAAAGCAATCCCTTGACCTGGAATTATTAAAGTGACAGTGCTGCCCACTGGGCACTTGGGCAAAGCAGATTGCTTTATACTGGAGTCATTTACTTCATGCCATTCCTTCCCTTGCACAGCAGCAGCCACCTCGTGAAACAGGAATAAGGAGAGTTAGGAGAAGAGCTTCACAAAAGGTTCATTTTCAGAGATAATGAAGTATTAAAGAAATAAAAAGCAAGCCATGAGATCAGTCCGGAGTTTCCCACTCAGAAGAGCAGCTGGCTGGCTTCAGTATCAGCCTCTCTCTCTCTCCCCCTTTTTCTGGAAAAACAAAAAGAGAAACATAAACGGGATAGATTTTCCTCATCTACTTCTTTAAGGAAAAGTCTGAGAAAAGCGGACAAGCTCCGAACGCTTCCCTTCTCCGCGAGAACGAGGAGCTGCGATGCACATGACAGGGCTTCGCTGAGCATCGTCTTCCCTGGGAGATGGGAACGGTGTTTGTGAAGGGGGCGGCTCTGCTTTGCTCTCTGAGGTTCTCAGTTGGGATCTGCTCGTCCCCGCATCCCGCGGGCAGGCACTCGGGGGCTGTCCCCTCTCATCCCCTCCCCACTCCACCCTCCCCGGGTTTTCCCGAACGCAAACGGGTCTGCCTGCTGCTTTCTGAGGCGAAACAAGAACAGAGGGCTGGCTGGGTGGCTGGGGAACTGGGATGAAGCGCAGGTGAACTGGTGGAGCTAGGCTGGGTTTAAGGACAAGGACAATTCCCCCCAGGGTTGCTGAGGGACAAGAGAAAGGCAGGAGCCGAGGGGATGAGGGAGGGGTTGGAGGTGGGGCGAAGCCAGACGCAGCCGGGGCGAGGGGCGCTCGAAGGGGGCGGGACGGGAAGGGGGCACAAAGCAGTCGGTGGCGAGGGAAGGGGACAGCGGGCGGGAGGGCAGCGGGCGTTGCGGGGGCTGCAGAGGGCAGGCGGGGAAGGGGCACGGGCTGAGGGGAGAGGGTCAGCGGGTTACCCCGAGGACTGGGCCTCCCCGCACCGAAGGGGGAGTCCCCGCGTCCCGGCCGCCGGTGCAGGTTCCGCGCTCAGCCCCGCCGCCATCGAGGAGCCGCCGCTGCCATCCGCCGCCCCGGCAACGAGCACCGAACCCCGCCCGCCGGCCCGCGGCCAATCGGCGGCCGCCATGCTGGGCCGGTGGCCAACGGCCCAATCACGGGCGGCCTCTGATGGCCCTGGGTCATGTGAGCGAGCAAGATGGCGGCGCCCACTGGGAGGGCATGAGGTGGGAGGAGCCATGTTGTAGGCGGCGGGAGCGGCTCAGTGAGGGCTACAGGCCCGTGTCTGCCCGTACGGCTCAAGGTCGGAGCCTGAGCCCGGCGGGGAGGCCAGGGGGTCAGCGCGGTGCGGGGGAGCGACTGGTAGCGGTGGGGTTTGAAGGTCGGGGTCGAGCCGCAGTTTCCCGGGGTGAGGGTTCTGACCTGAGCCGGGCCCCGGGGCTTTGGGAGGGCTCCCGCTGCCTCCAGCGGCGCGCAAGGCTCAGGCAGAGACGCGTGTACAAGCCGTGTGCAAGGCTCAGGAGAGGGGGGTGCTTGCAGCTCCGTGACGTGCTGTCTGTGGGATCCCAAAGCACAGGTTTGGGGACCCTCCTCAGGCGACCTGAAGCGATCCCGGTGAGATCCTGCCCGCTGGTCCTGCTTTCTGCACTCCTGCATCCTGCCGAGCCCGAACCGAAGCAAGCTCAGTGCCATAGGTAGGACTTAGGACACAGCCTTCACATTATAAAAGCAACTTAAGGTAAGTATGATTGGCAAAGTAAGTCTGGGAGAATTTCCTCTGCAGTAAAACGTGTAGGAAAAGAAGCACTTGAATCACTAAACTCCCAAGTGTAATCAAGAGCTGTTCTAAAGGGTTGGCCTCAGGTGGCCACCAAGATGCTCTTAACACTTTTCACCTCCCTCAACAGGACAGGGAGAAGGTATGAATAAAAAAAAGCTCAGGGGTTGTGGTAAGGACAGAACGATTACTCACCAATTATCATGACAGTCAAAACAGTAAACTTTGGGGAAATGGTATATATTGTCAATCAAATCAGAATAGGATAATGAGAAATAAAGCCAAATCCTTAAAACACCTTCCCTCCACTCCTCCCTTCACTCCTGTTTTTCTGTGTCCCCCTCCCTCTTAGAAGAACAGGGAGACAGGGAATGGGGGTTGTTGTCTGTTCATGTTGTCCCTACCCCTCCTTTCCTCCTTGCACTCTTTCCTTTTCCAGTGTGTGTCCCTTCCAGGGGAGATAGTTCTCCACAAACTTCCCTAACAGGAGTCCTTCCCACAGGCTGCAGTTCTCTATGAACTCCTCCAGTGTGGGTGCCTTCCACAGGGCTCAGTCCTTCAGTAGCAGTGTGGGTCCCCCACGGGCTCATAGGTCCTGCCAGGAGCCCACTCCAGCCTGGGCTCTTGTCCCCAGGTGGCCACCTCTCCTGCCAGGAGCCTGCTCCAGCATAGGCCTCCCCCTGGGTCACAGCCTCCTTTGGGCATCCCCCTGCTCTGGCATGGGATCCTCCAAGGGCTGCAGATGGATCTCTGCATCCTGTGGTCCTCCATGGGCTGCAGGGACACAGCTGCCTCATCGTGACCTGCACCACCGGCTGCAGGGAATCTCAGCTCTGGTGCCTGGAGCACCTCCTGCCCCTCCTTCTCCACTGACCTTGGGGTCTGCAGGACTCTTCCTCTCATTCCCCTTTTCCAGCTACTGTTGTGCAGCAGTTTTTACCCTTTCTTAACTCTCCCTCACACACCACCACTGTTGTGGTTGGGCTTAGACTTGGCCAGCAGCAGGTATATCTTGGAGTTGGCTGGAACAGATTCTGTTGGACACAGGGAAAGCTCCTGGCATCTCAGAAGCCACCCTTGCATCCTCCCTGCTACCAAGACCTTTCCACACAAACCTGCTGCAACTGTATGCTTTCTGATTTATGTCTATAAATATCGACTTATTTGGTTGGGTTTTTTTTTTTACAGTTCTATTTGACAGTTAAGTCAATTTAAACCTGGTGCATTGCCATGCAAAATAGGAAATGCATTTGTGATTCATAGTGGCAAAGAGTCTAAATATTTATTTGAGTCATACTGGGGCTATGCAACTTTGATTACATTTTTTATTTTTTCCTTATGATCCAGGACTTCAAGATGACAGGAAGAGAGTTTCTTGAACTAGATTCTCCGCAGCAGAGACTAATTTTGGAAAGATTTAAGCGGATGGAAATCATACAAAAGATGTTCAATGAGCTTCCTAAAGCAGATCAGTAAGTGCTGGTAAAATAAATGAAGATAAGTGCATCAAATATTTCAAGTCTTGGAGGCTTTTCTTTTTCCTTATTCTTACATTACAAATTTTCCTTGCAGTTAAAAAATTATTTAGTCATGAAGATACTTGTTATTGTCCAGAACAGAAAACTTGGTTTATGTTTTTTCAATATGGTTATTTCAGTGTTGGCTCTGGTCCTGCTCAGCTGGTTTCTGGCATGTGCTCCCCAGTGCTTAGGGTTCTGGGATGGCTGATCAGCCCTGACTGGCTCTGAGCATTCTCACAGTCCTATGCTAGAGCTAAAAAATTTTCTACTTTGCTGAAATGTGATTCTGCTGGAGTCATCTTGTGTCCAGCAGGGCTGGCCTGGGGCCAGAACTGAGTGAGCATCAACCTGCTGGTTTCTGCATTTCATTCTGCACCGCTCCCTGTTTCAGGAAGGTGAGACTAAGACATCCAGGTGGTGGTGGAGGAGTCAGCTGGAGTCCTGCAGGCTTACCAGCAGGGTTCTGTGCAGCACAAAGCCAGCTAAATGCCTTCTGGGCCTCACAAACCTTTTGGTTTGTGATACTGCATGTCACTGCAAAACCTTACTGGACCTGAGCTGGTTCTGTTAGGAGTCATTTGCATGTGTGTATCAGCTTGGAGAATTTTTTAGAAATAAGAGAAGCTTATTTTATTTATATTTTCTTTAATAGGACTAAATTGCTGGCTAAACAAACTGCTGTTAGTAACACAGGGCCTCCCCACACAGGTGAGAAAGAAAAGGCTGCAACTTTGTGTAGGATCTGCCACTCTCACATTCAGCCTCCAAAACTCCTCCTTCCCCAGGAGAGCAGGGGAGGCAGATGCTCAGTGTACATGGTAATGTCTGGATAGAAGCTCTGGGCTTATGGATTGCTGGGCTTTGGAAAGAAGGAGCTGCCAGTCACAGCTTTTATCCAGAGGGAAGCTCACTAATGTCTGGAAAGGAAGAGCAAGCACGCTGCAGTCAAAATGAGAGTTCCTCTTTACCCAGGCACTTGTTTTTAACACTAGGGAGCTCAAACAAAAACCCACAAACCCCAAATCTTCCATCTTCCTTTTCTTTTGTGCAGTGTAGCAATTTTGTACCTCACTAAGTAGGATTCTGCTGCTCCTGGGTACATTAATTTGCTCTGGTTTGGATACTTAAATATGCTGCTAAAATTTTAATCTCAGTCCTCCATATTTATTGACGTGCTTGCCTGTGTTCCACTGCCTGTGATTGTAAAGGTAAAATTTGAATTTTCCTATTCAAAATAACAAATAGTTGGTGTCCTTGTTGTCTGACATTTTTAGTGTTTAAAGTTTTCCAAGGTTAGCAAGTACATCTCTGAAATCTTTTCTGTATGATTTTTTTTAGTCTTTAATACTGCTTGAAACATTAAAATGTAGAATTATAAGTAGATAGACTTGACTTTAAAATTATGTGTTTAATTGTATATGTATTTCCTCACTTTTCAGAAATATTATCCTTAGAAACATCCTTATTAGGAGAGCTTTAATGAAATTTCCATTAACTATAATAATGGGGTGAAAAAACTGTAGCAAGGGCTTCTCAACCAACTCTTGAAGTGTGTGTAAACTCAGACATGTAGCAAAGGATGCTGTACTGGCTGCTAGATTTACATCTCTTACCCCTTGTTGCAAGATTTTCAGAAGGGAGCTGTACTGTTGACTAAACTAAACTTTTTTACAGTTCGCAGTTGCTGAAACATCTTTTCTTCTTTTACAGGAACCTTTGTAATCATGGAAAGTACTTCCTAGCAGCAAATTCAAGCTTATGTGGCTTAGTAGCAAATAATTTCTTCAGGAGCATCCTTCATGTCAGAAAGGCCTTCTTGGTGTCTGCTATGCCAATGGCTGTTATTCCATTTCTTTCAACAGCAGCAGTTTATGAAGTTTTTGTGCATGACCCTTTATTTTCAGGTAAAAACCTCTTCATACCTTTTTTTTTTCTTTGAAAGGGCTTTGCTTTCTGTATCCAGTGTAACACTAGAGGAAGTTTTTTCTCCCTGCTCTTAAACTGTTGTGGTCTTAAAAAAACCTGTTTGTAAAGCAGAGTTTGAAAAACAGAACGCATCAGACAGCAATGACTTCTCAAAGTAGAGTGGGAGAGACATATGTTTATATATATTTCTCAAAAATTATTTTACACATTACTTATTTTCAGCATTTTTCACTCAGTCATGTAAAAGTGACTGCAACAAAGCAGTTCAGTTTCCCTCCATCTGTACAATTTCATTTGAAGGTCAACTTTGGAATGATAAATTCCACATGGGTTGGAGTGGGAGTGATTGTTTTTTGTTTTGGGACCGTTTTTGTTTTGGTTTGGGGATTTTTTGTTGTTGTTTTGCAAAAGGCGAGTCCTCCTTTATAGTTTTTTGCATACCTGTACAGCTTGGAAGTACAGGAGCTTGTTTTCAGGTTCTTGCACGCAGCTTATAAGTTGATGTGGTGGAGCATGTGTGGATCTTGGCAATCAAAAATTGTTTTCCATGCAGGTCAGCTGAACTGTGAGGTCTGTGCTGTGACGAGGGGAGGATTAGTGGGTGCTGTTGTGGGTGGTTTCTATCCCATTTTCCTGGCTATCCCCCTGAACGCAAGCCTTGCAGCCAGGTACGTCTTACTCATCTGCAATGTATTGATTGAAATGTATTTATGGGTTAAATGTTCAGTTCTCAGGGTAAATTCTGTAGATATTTAATCTGTGTCCACTTTCTTCTTGTAGACATTTAGGATGTGGAAGATTTACATTAAGGTCATCTAATTACAAAGTGAAGTTTGTAAGAGCTACAGCAAAGTGAAATCTGTGAAATGATCCATTGGGAAGCCCTTGTATTTAGCAGGAACTGTCCAAGTCTCCCAGGGTGTGCCTGGGTGTGTGCAGTGGTGGCTGCCATCCTGCTACCACTGAAGGTGGCTGGACAGCCGAGAGACCTCACTGAGCCTGGGCAGTGCCCAGCAGCCAGAGTCCCTGACAGAGAACAGCAAGGGCAGGGCGAGGCTTGGTGAGACCCCGGGCATTGTGAGGATGTTCTAAAGCATTTATCCAGAGAGCTCAGTACCACCAGGTGAATTTAACTTAGGAGAAGGAAGAGAAAATTACTATCTGCATACCTATTTATGTTAAATCTTGACACTTGCATGGAAAAAAAATATAAGTTTCTTCCACTGTTTCTGTCGCTCAGGTATATGTCAACTCCCCTGCCAGGGAAAGAAAACCTGCTGCGCTACTGGCTCACAACTGCTCAGCCTGTCTTTAGAAAGATGAGTCTGGGTATACTGGTACAGGTTCTGACTGGATTATATCTTGCCACGAAACAGCATGGAATATATATCAAAATGCTGCTGCAGATGAACACCAGCAGGGATTCTGAAGAGCTACCTGAATAAAGTAAAGCAACTTTTCAATTGCTTTGTATCAGTAACCATAATAAACAAGAAAAAGAAGTGTTGCTGTGTCTTTTTAATACAAAAAGGAAATTTCTGCATTGGCATTTTTGAAGTTTTGAACGTAAATGCAGTTAAACTTTTCATTATGCCCAGTTTAGTGTATATGCCTGAATAACAGACAGGAGTGTTGCTTTGGAAATGGGAGGCAAGAAAGTATTTATAATGCCTGCTTAATGTTTGGTTCTAAGGTGATGCTACAACTTCAAAAAGTTGAGTATTCTGGAAAAAGTTTTTCCTTCATAATGCAAACCATAGAGATTTACAAAAAAAAAAAAGGGGGGGGAAGGTCAAGGCAAAGTTCTACTAGAGATTCCTCAAAATCTAAGTCTCCATTTTTCCATTCTGCTCGCACAAAACTTCTGTCACAAGATTACCTCTTTTACACTGTTAGATCGGTCACACTGTAGAGAACACTTTTATCACGGAGCAATCAGGACTTGTCAGCCTTCCCAGCATATGAAAAAAATACCAGCCCCTGGCCTTGTAACCATTTTGCCTTGAAATTAAGTCTTTTCCTGAAGAATGGCTGTTCAAGAGGCCTTTCAGGGCTGGTTACTGGGATATCTCAACTACATCTAAGATCAGGGGTCCAGAGTAATGCATGTATGAGTCAGCTGTGTTTTCACAGTGGTAGCTGTATATTCAAGAGCAATATAAATTGCAGCTCTCCTACTGCATGATGTGTCTCTAGTGTGTTCTGCAGAATGCGAGCTAAATCAGGAATTCTACAGAAGCAATACTCTCAATCTGGCGTATGGTTTTAACCTCCCCTTAGGTGGGGGCTTGGCCTCTTCTCCCAGGCAACAAGTGACAGGACAGGAGGAAATGGACTCAAATGGTGCTAGGGGAGTTTCAGGTTGAACATCAGGAGCAATTTCCTTACAAGAAAGGCTTGTTAAGCTCTGGAATAGACTGCCCAGGAGGTGGCAGGAGTCACCATCCCTGGAGGTGTTCAAGAAACCACTGAATGTGGCACTTGGTGCCATGGTCTAGTCGAGGAGTTGATGATGACTCAATGATCCTGGGTGTCTCTACCAAACCTAAATGATTGTGTAACTGTAAAAGCTGTACAGTTACTGGTCAACAGTCACTTCAATAAAATTCTAGCATCCCCAGAGAACACATGGAACACATGGAAATATTTATTAATGAGAATTAAGAATTCAGCAATGAGACCTTTAATTGAAAGAGGTTAAAATTTATGCTGTAATTCTGATAAAAAATATACTGAAGGAGTTTCATCACCTTTAACTACCTATTCCTTAAAAATGGGTCATTACACCAAGAACATGACACATTCTTTCTGTATAGCCAG
>VZUA01105707.1:0-14242 GCA_013401035.1 Horornis vulcanius
GCTCTTTTAGAAAGTGGTCAGTGAGTTTTTTATTCTTGTGGAATGAGCTCTTCTTTTATACAGAAAGTCAGAGGCCAGTTTGATTGGTAACACAAAAGGTAAAACNGGCCAGTTTGATTGGTAACACAAAAGGTAAAACCTTTCTACCGATTGGTCATCCCAGAGGGACATCAGAAGAAGGTCCCTCCTATAAGAAAGAATGTAAACATTCTTATATTTACAAAACATTGTTCTTCTGTTTACCAGAAGAAAGCCTGGGAAAGAACCCTTTTTAATATCAACACAACCAGGCTTGAAACTCAAGACTACACATGCCATGGGCAAGAGCTCTGCACATGCCTAGCTCAGTTTTGGAGAACTGCTGGCAGCAGAAGCTCAGCTAACACTGACAGTGCCCCGAATATCATGCCTGTTACACACAAACGACCCCATTTTCCTTTCCTCAGGTTTTTCATGCTGTTTTTCTTCCCATCCCTTAGTACAGCTCAGTGTAATGGATGGATGAATGAATGAATGGGTGCAATGGCTTTACCTTGAACAGCTGAACTCCAATGCAGGCAAACATGAACTGCAGCAAAGTGGTGACAATCACAATGTTCCCGATGGTTCTGATGGCCACAAACACACACTGGACCACGTGCTGCAAAGGGAAGAGAGGAACAAAAGTCACTTTTGGGACTGTTCTCAGCTCTTCTGGCTAAGGCAGAAGCCCAAGAATAAAAACACAAATAATAAGAAACAATTATTTGATCCATACCCATTACCCAAGTAATGTTTCAGGAAAGGTGACCAACTTGTTTCATTTTTTGCTGTACTTTTAGAAGCAGGCAGAAAAGGGGTAGGAAAATACCAGAATTCAGGTCTCTGAAACTTCCCCCATAGCTAGGCACCCACCAGCACCAGCACACAGGAAGGAGTTTATCTAGTACAGAAAGGTTATATTTAGGGCTGTGGGCCCATCTGTAACCCTATAAACCACATCATTTCACCTCAGTGCTGATGGGGCCATTCAGCTGAAAGGCAGCTTGTCAGAAAAGGACCTGGCCATCTTGGTGGACACGAAGGTGAATATGAGCCCCCACTACAAGGATGGCAAATGGTATCCTGGGCTGCATTTTTAGCAGGCTGAAGGAGGTGATTCCTCCCCTTTACTCAGCACTGTAGGACTGTGCCTGTTGTACTGGGTCCAGTTTTGGCTCCTCAGTACAAGAGAACCATGGACATACTGGAGGAAAGCCAGCAAAGAGCCACAAAGGGGCTTCAGGGACTGGAGCATCTCTCCTGTGAGCAAAAGCTGAGAGAGCTGGGTCTGCTCATCTGAGAGGAGGCTCAGGGGGATCTGGTCAATGCATATTTATGGCTGAAGGGAGGATGCAGAGCCAGGCTCTTTTCAGTGGTTCCCACTGACAGGATAATGGGTACAAACTGAAACAGAGTAGGTTTATCTGAATATTGAGAAACACTTCTACTCTCAGGGTGACTGAGCACTGGAGCAGGTCATCCAGAGGGGCTGTGGAGTTTCTCTCCTTGGAGGTGGCTCTAAAACCTGGGCAACCTGCTCTCATGGCCCTGCTTGAGCAGCTCCCTTCCAACCTCAGCCATGCTGTGATCCTGCTGAAACATTACTTGAACCACCACAAAAGCCCCTGTAGCCTGAAATAACCTGAACTTAGTTTACAGAATGCACTGGGACTTTTCCAACCTTTAGTCCTTTGGCTCTGTTGATGGCCCTCAGTGGTCTGAGGACGCGCAGAACACGCAGGATCTTCACCACGTTAATGGCACTGGACCTGGAAGGAAGGATTGGAAGGTTTGAGAGCTACAGCCATGTGGGAGTGTGCAGCAAGGACACATCTATGGAATTCTGCACAGCCTGAGACTGCATAAGGTATTTAGCCCACTCTTTGCCATGGCACTTCAGGGGTAAGGAAACCAATTTCTGACGTTTTCTTCAGAGGTCTGGCTTCCTGTCCTGGCTTTCATCATCTCTGCTGTACTAATGAAGGGGAAATGGAACATGGGCAAGGTGTATTTTTAGAGCAGGGCAAAAAGATTCTGTAGATATCTATGATAAAGAAATTGTGCCAAGATGTAATCATTACCAAGGCATTTTCAAATAAGGCTCGAAGAATGACTCTATTGAAATATTCATAGAAGAGTGAAAAGTCCAGGAGACTCCAGCATTAAAGGTAGACTATCCACTTGGAGTTTGATCCTACAGTGTCTTTGGCCCCTGAACCCACAAAACATTTAAGTGGGTACATAAATTTAAGGATGTGAAAACTCCCACTGAATAGATTAAGATGACTTATGTGCTCATTTTTAAGTACTGAACACGACTATCTTCTGCAGCAGAGCTCTCTGTGCCTTCCAAGACTGAAACTCTGACTGAGAATCTCCCTCGTGCTCAATGACATCATGTTCTCCCACTGATTTTGGGAACAGTTTTAATGTTAACACACCAAGAGTCTGACTTAGGTCTGTAAGAAGGAAACAGCAGGTCAAAACAAGAACTCTGACATTCTTAAGTCCATGACTAAAAGCCCAATGGGACAAATTGTCCTGGTTGACTTAGTGTGCAACACAAAAAAATGTGAGCTGCTAACCTATAATGGTAACAACAGGGAGCTGGTTTCTTATCAGATGTGTGTTCCTATTTAAGGAACTTCCTACCTGACACAAAGTCGAGTAAATCCACAAAATATTAAGCAAATTAACAGATGAACCAAAAAACCCCAGCATGACAGAACAGCCACTACCACTCTGAACATTCTCACCAAACTCTTCAAGTGCTTGATGGCCTTCCACTGACTAAGATTCACAACATCTTAGGAAGCAGGAAAACATTATCAACCTCATTTTCCAAAGAGGTTATGAAAAGTCTAGGAGGGAACCATAAGTCACTGAACTTTGCTGAACTGATACAGTGAAACAAAGGCCTTGGAACAAAGCTAAATATCATGGTTCCAAATGCACCCATTTTTTGTTCTCATTTGCTCTTTCTGAACATTCCCCCTTCCAGGCCACCAGAGTAGCATTTCCCACTTACTACCCCCTCTCTGGAGGATGAATTTTAACGGCCTTGGATTATCTGAGAAAAACACCTCATGAAGAGAACACTTAGCAAATCACTTCCTTCTTCCCTTTCTACTGATTTTACTAAATCAATGCAAAACCAGCACAATACCCCAAGAGGCTCATGAGGAAAATCTTACCCAGGTAAGGAGACAATGAGCCAGAGCCATCCCTCCCAGCCCAGCCCCCCCAAAACCAGCCAGCTGCAAACAGCTCACTCACTGGATCCCAAAGGAGATGAGAGAAACGCTGACCACCAGCAGGTCTAAGATGTTGAAATAGTTCCTGCAGAAGGAGCCCTTGTGGAGGAAAGCCCCGTAGGCAGTCATCTGCAGGGAGGCACAAACACACTTTGCCATCAGCAGCTGCTTGGCAGCCAAACCCACCTGGTTATGCTCAGAGTGGAGAACTGGGGAGGGGGAGCAGAATTTCTATGGTTAGCAGACAATTCACCCCCAGACCCCAAAGGAGAAGCTGAGCCCCCATGGAAAGAGAAGAGAGTGAAAAAGACAGCAAGATAACTGTGAGAGGCCTAAGTAAAGAAAGTGAGGAAAACAGGCACGTTGAGTGCACTGAGTAAATAGCATCTAGAATTGGCAAAGCAGCAGAGTGACTGCTTGCAACAACTACTCTTTGCAATCATATGCTTTTGCCTTTTTCTTCAGTGACAGAGGACACTTGTATTATACAAAGGCCTCTTTAGCAAAGTTGAATAAAAAATATAAAATAAACTGGGCTCTTCTTTAATGCTTTTCAGTAGACCAGCTGCAGTGGACAGTTGATTGCTCTTCCCCTCATGAAGGAAAAACAGAATTCCTCAGGGATTTGATGCTTCAGAGCTGAACTGAAACAACAGGAGGAATTACTGCTCTTTTCAGCTTGCTCCTTCTGTTCAGCTCAGTCCCACATCCCTTTTCCAATCCATCTTCATTCATTTTTACTTTGATGCAGTTGCATTTTTCCCTTTAGTTTTCCTTACAAAGCCCAGGCTGTATTCCTTGAAACAGGGTAATTTCTTTGTGCAGGTAATCGTTATTAAAATCACTGGGCAGAGGGAGGGAAAACAATATTTTGCAAGGGAGGCTCTGCCCTGCCTGGGTATGAAGGGGTATTGAAAACCTGCTGGCTCTGAGGAGGATGTCACAGCTCCAGAACTGGGCTGGGTGACAGTGTAAACAGGAAAGTTTAGACTGAGCTGTTACAGAATGAGCCTGGCTCGGTTAAAGAGGGTGAGCTGATGGGGTATTTGGACCACCTACCTCAGACTTGGTGAGAGTTCTAATGTAGCTGCTTTGAAGAAACCCCATCCCCACAAATGCTAATGCTCCTTCATTAAGGAATTCTCATTCCCATCCAGGAATTCAGGCTTCTAAGTTTGGTCCTCTGAATCTCATCTAAGTTGGGTGTCTAAAGTAACCTGAGGCAGACACCGTGAGACTGAGCTGTAGCCAGATTTCCAGCTGAGAGCTGTGAACTGGAAAGTCAAACTGGAGTTTTCATGCTCCCACCAGTAGCTCAGGATGGTGTAATTGGCTGGTGGCTTCCAGCCTGTGACAATTTTATTCAGAGCAGGGTAGAAGGGCACATGGTATATCAGATTGTTTTCTTCACCAAACATCCATGACATCAGGGAACTCACTATCAATCAGACAGAAGTTAGAGGGGGAGGAAGTATAAACTCTGGTCTTGGCTTAGAATTTATACTTGTAGACACATTCATTTGGGGAAGGGAGGAGGGGTTCTTGCCATAACAAAGGTGGTAAAGATGCCCTTTACTGGTTAGATTTTGTATGGCAATCTTGACAGAAAGACACCATTGAAATCAGGAGGGGAAGCTCTGCTGAGTTCAAGTTTGGTACAAATTGTGGTTCTCTCAAGCCTGTTGAGAGATTTTGCCATCTCAGAAGAGACTCTCAGAGAGTGTATAGTCTGTATCTGCCTCCCACCTGGGGCATTAAACAAGCTACAGCCTTGTAGGATGCCAGCTAAAAATCCTTGTCAGTCACCTTGCCAACATTCACCAGAATGCAGGTGGTGTCAGCAACGTGAGGGCAGATGAAGCTTGTTTCTCTACAGCCTTGAACATCCCATGGCCAATCACTCTCCTGTTTTTACCACTTACTTTAACTTTGCTGTTTTGCAAAACTGTGCTCAGTGCAAGGCAGCAGAGAAACATGCACTGAGAAACCAAGGACTTAAACTTATGGTCTGGCACTGTTCTCCCACCTGAACTTAGGGAATGTCCAGGGATGTTGTCATAAATCACTGAAGTTAACAGGTTATACCAGGCTGGGATAAGTTCTGCTCCCACTGAAGTAATTGGGAGTGTTACCACTTCCTTCAGAGCAAGCAGAATTAGTGACTGTGAGTCCAAACAGGTGCCTTGAACTCTCAATTCATTTTTAAATGTTGCTGTTGGGATATTTTCCTTTTCTTGACAGGCCTTTTGGACCTGCCAGGTGATACCTGTGCACATTCAGATTTATTGTGTAAACACAGATGCAAACTGCACGCAGGCATAATGTGTAAATCTCCCTGGAGAACATTATGGCTTTGGTAATTTCAAGTCATATCAAAAAAAGCACGTTTCTCTACAAAAATATGCAGGGGCCACTCTGCTTGCCAGCCTTCCATATAGATACTGTTATTAGGGTCTTGAGCTGCAAAATTTGAGCAACTCGAAGGCACTGCCTGCCAGCACTCAGAACTAGCTTGCTGAGGAAAAAAAAACCAGCTGCCAAGTGAACCTAGCATTTAGAAAGCCAGAACTTTGCTCAATTACTGTTATTTAAATTATTAGCCTACCAATTTGGGAAAATTAGAGTTAAGAACAAGGCAGCCTATTTTTATTTTCTCCCAAGCTAAACCCTTCTCCTGCAGATTCCCCTTGGTATAGAGCATGTTCCTGGGAAATGGGAAGCTGGGGTTTGCTGCAGCAATTTTCACTGGCAGCTGCTGTCCTTGGTGTCTCAGTGATTTGTGCTCTTGGCTCTCTCTCCACACCTAAAAATTGAGGTTTTGCTCTGTGGTCCCTGCCTCCTACCTGGCTGAGCACCCTGTAAGCTCACAGAAGTCACCAGCCCCTCTTTGGGCTGCTTTCTGCAGAATAGAGACCTTCTCTTTGGGGGTAGCTGTGTGAGGGGTGTGTGTATTCAGAGTTTCTTGCAGAGCAGAAAAATCCTGGTTTGGAAAGACTGGCCAGGGTAGAGTGAGAAATTTATCAGGGGATGGCCTTTTCTTTGGTCCTCTCTTACATTTCCCAACATTGCATCCTTTCGTTGTAATTCCCCTAAAAAGCCTTGTTTTGCTATAGGCCCTCAATTACAAGTTGGAATATCAAAATTTCCCAGGAGACTGTTTAAGCAACTACCAAAATGTCAAATGAAAAGAAAAACAACCCTTTGTGTAGAGATAATAACGGGGTTAAAAAAAAAAAAAAAGAGAGAGAGAGAGCGAAAGAAAGAAAGAGAAAGAAAGAAAAGAAGAAAACAAGTGTATTTCTCAGAGTGGTTACCTTAAGAATAATTTCTAATGTAAAGATACTAGTGAAGACATAGTCTGCATTGCCTAGGATCTGAAAAATAAGCACAATTGGGTTAGTGGTACTGAGCGTGACCCCGAACAAACAGGCGTGTGTGTTAGCAACAGAGAGGCAGGAAACTGGAAAGCTTCTGAACAAGCAATGGCAGAGAAGATGGGCACTTTACCTTCAGAGCAATTTCAATGGTGAAAATGACAGTAAAAACTATATCAAAATAAAAGAGAACCTGTAAAAAAAAATACAAAAGGGGACGGGAGTGGGGAGGGTAGGTCAGTGACTGATCATTTGGATGGGAAGTCACAGTTAAAAATCAAATACAGGAGTTCTTTCCACGAGGGAATGAGGACGACTCTGTAGGGAATGGTTTTGTAACAAGGTCCTGTTGAATGCAGTGAAGGTCCTGGCACAGAGGACAAGAAGCACATTACATGAAATCTTTTCTGAGTTACAATCCCATGAGCACCATAGAGGCAAAACAACTTTTTTGTTGCTGTAGGTGGTTTTTTGGTTTTTGTTTTTTTGTTGCTTTTTTTTTTTTTTTNTCTCATAAAGAACATTCAAGGGTTTTCCCAAATAGGATTCCAAACTGAGAATACAAAGAACGCCTGGTCTCTCAGTGGAAAACATGAGATTCATTCTTATTAACTTCCATTCAGTCTTGTCCTGTGCCTCTCTCAAAGGAAGAAAAGCAAACTGCAAAATCATACTCTGGCTGTTTCTTTTCTCTGCCCTGAATTGCTCTGGATTAGGATGAACAACAAAGACTCTGCCAACTGAACAGGATCCCAGCCCTTGTATTGCAACCATAATTTGGTCATTTGCTGAAGGTACCTAACTTAGATCCTGCATCTTCCTATTTGCATCCTGAATAACCAGCCAGCTGGAATGCTCCTCATTCCCAGGAACCCAGGCCTTTGATGGAGATACCCGTGGCATGCACAGCAGAACACAAAAGGTGCTGCCACAGGAGGCAATGAGAAGCCTGGAAGTGTAAAGGGCCTTTCAAAGTAGCAGCAACAAGGACAGGAATGTCCTTCACTGCTCTCATGTTGGCATCCCACAGTAAATGGGAACTTCCTCACTGATTTATGGGACCAGGATTGAACTCTGTTTCTGATATATTTCAACATCCCAAGCCACTTTAGTGCTGTCTACACTACAAATGTTGAATACCAAAAGTATCATGCCCATGGTTTACTGGTTTTTGTTTTTTTTTTTACCATAATTATGTTTTAAACCAGTAGGCCAATACATGGAAGCTGTAGAAACCCAATAATTTGTGAAATTTAGACCTTTGCTGCTAAAACACTAATAAATAATAAAGCAGGAAACTGCCCTCTCCCATCCCGTGGGTATTTATTGTATCTTAGTGCCTGTATCCTCACTCAGATTTATGGGTGGCTAAATCCTTACAGTTTGGTGTGCAGAGGGGCAGCTGCTGCAAATTCACATTGCACTGTTTAAGCACAATCCAAATCTGGACTGATTTGCAGACACTGCATGCCAAATGGGGGGATATATCACTTACTGCTACCATCTAACTCAAAATTCCTCAGGTCATTGCTCAATTTTTAATCTCAAATTCTTCTCAAGGCTGTCTGGGGCTCTATCAATTTTTGCAGCCTAGAGAATTAAGAAAGGGCCACTTCAAGGAGACAGACCTTGATTTCAACCTATATTAATTTACATACATTACAACTAGAAATATCCTTTTGCCTTGCTGCTTCGTAAGTCCTGACATTTGATTATTTTATCAATGGAATAATTTTATAATCAATGGGCCAGATTCATGGGTTCTCTCTAACTTCTTTGCACGACTCCACAGACATAAAGAAGCTGCAAACTTGATTAAAGTGAATGATTAAGCTGTACCTGTTGCTGCTTTACCTCACCAGAGCACTGCAAAGGAGCTGGAACACACTGGTGAATGTGGCCCCAAAGGTGCAGCAGGCAAGGATGAAATCATGCCTGAAGAAAATGGTCACTGCCCCACCTGTGCAGGCAGTTCCACTTATCAGCTGGCATATTTATTATTATCTAAACACAAACTTGCTCTAGAATATACTAAAATGAATGAGCACCTTGCCAAGGTGCAAACTGGAGAACACTGTGAGCACAGTCTTGGGGCTTGCTCGGACTGCCAGGGCTGCCTGGTGAGACTGGGCTGGCACAGGCAGACACTGCCTGCTGAGCCCTGTGTGACACCAGGGGACACAGCCTGCCCCAGGAAGGCAGCAGAGTCCCAGCAGAGTCCCTTGCTGGGCTCTCTGTTCCTGCCTTCCAGCTCAGGGATAGTCTGTGCCATCAGCATCCCAGCCTGCACAAGAGGAAGCTTTGCTTTCAGCTTGATTTCTGCTTGATTTCTGCTTGCTTTCTTCCTTTTCCTCCCAGGCCTCTGTGTGGGCACAGGGGAGGATCTCACTGCTCTACTGGCACGGTGCAAAGGCAGGCCACATCTGCAACCCAAACATCTCCTCAGTGTCCCCTTGCATGGTACATTTTAAACATCTGTACCTGCAAAAATCAAAACACAGATTTTCACGGGACACCAGGGGCTTCACGTGCACAAAACAACGCCTTGCCTCAAACCTTCAGCTCTTCAATCCAGGACAACCAGCTCTGACTCCTTTTTTCTCCCTCTCATTTAAATCTGTCTGCTACAGACTGTGTGACAGTTTCTGTGGCATGTCAGGAGCCCATCTGCCAGCTGACATGCTGCAGCACTAACACACACTGCCATCCAGTCACCCCTGCATGGTGTGCACCCTCATTTGTGCTCAAGTGGGGTACTGGTGGCACAGGTTTGACTGGATTATTTAGCATCCTCCTTCAGGACAAAATGCAAAGCCACTCTGAGATATGCTCAGGAATAGACTTCCATTAACACCTTCTCTGCATGCACATATGTGTTCAAATGCATGCTCAGGCCGGGATATTTCAGGGAGCATTAAATTAAGGTTTTATTATTAAACAAGAAAAAAACCAACCATCCCACTCTTCAATCCTAGCAAACTCTTCAGGCATCGAGGCACCAAAATGCCTCTGCAGACACCAGAAATCAGAGGTCTTGCACATGTCTGCTGACTCCTCATTTTTCTGCAATGACCCCTGACTAATAGAAACAACCACTGGCAAAGTTAAGGGAGCACTGAACATTGCAAAAGGCAAATAAGGATGATCAGGAAAGAGGGTAAGAATGTATCTTGGTGCTGAATGCTTTCCTCTTCTCTCCCCAGGTAGGTAAGGAGAGGAGCACAGCTTTTTTTTTTTTTTTTTTTTTTTTTTTTTTTTGAGGGTTATCTCAAATTTAATGATAGCTTTGCGGCTTGTGCTCAAAAAGCCTGATTCTAACCTTGATGACATCCATTTCCCCCAGAGTGACAGCATCAAAATCAAGAATGTTACTCCTGATTTACACCAGTGTGAATAAAATGAAAATCAGGCTCTGGGCTTTTTCAGTTTAAAAGAAAGCATGTGGCAGCAGAACAAATGTTCCAACGGGAACCTGAAAATCCCTCAAAATGGAATCATCTGTGTCCCCAGTCAGTGTTTTTACAGCTCATTTCTAATGCTTTAATCCCAGGGAACAATAATTTTGCTTCAGCCTCCTGTTCTTCCTTTCCCTATACACACTTCTGAAGTGAACTAGAGGCCAAATCCTGCACTGACTCATGTTTCCTGCAAAACCTAATGGTTTCACACACAGCCCACAAGCAGCAGAAATCACGGAAGGCAGGCACTCCCAAAGCCTCTGATGCAGCCTCTCCTGCATTTCCTGCCTTCAAGCCACACCTGCAATACCCAGCCAGGGAGGGAGGATGTGGAGCATACTTGGTTCCTGAAGGAGAGGTGTCTCACGGGGTCCTCAGCTGCCAGGGAGATGCTGCTGAGCAGGATGAAGAACAGGATCAGGTTGGTGAAAATGTTGTCGTTAACGATGCGATGGCAGTGGACGCGAAACCTGCAACAGAGAGGCACAACTTCAGCTCTCAAAGAACAGCAGGAACATTTCCCCCCTCCTCTTCTGCCAGGAGGAGCAGAGGATTGCCCTGCAGAGCATCCTCCCCCTGCCCCAGCACAGGGACAACCAGTGCAGGGCAGTGCTGGCCCTCCACACAGGACTCACACTCGATGTGTTTGAATGGAGAGCAATCTCTCCCTCCTGACAGAGCTTTTTGTGAATTCCATGTGGTCTGACACCTGCCAGCCCAGAATGATATCCCTTGCCTTCATTTATGGAACCACCCCTGGTTCCTTCAGGAGGAAAGCAGCAGAAACAGGCTGTAGGGTGCCAATGCCTTTCTGAGCTGGGAGTGGAGTGACACTTAGCAGGAGCTGGGGGGGATTACCTGGCTAACAGGGTACAGGCCTGGCCAAATGGATGTAGGGCAGGCTGGCATCAGCAAACCACTTCTGAGTAAAGACATCATGCCATGCAGGTTGTATGCTAAACATAGGTGCTCCTAGTGGGAAACTAAAAGGTGAAGAAGGAGCAGTCTCCCATCAAACTTGCTTACTGGAGATCATTACACCACTTTCCATGTGCTGGTGGCAGGATGTGAGGAGTTAAACCCCATAATAGCTCCGTGCATAATTCTACAGGCACTTCATTAATCTATTTAGCTCTACTCTTGGCTGTTAGGGCTCCAAGTCCCTATTATAGCAATTTTACAGATGACTGCAGAGGTTAATTTAGTTCTACAAATGACAGGGGGTGGGTGGCAAAGCTAGCATTACAGTCCACGAGCCCCAGCCACCCTCAGCCCCTCCCTGTTCACATACCCCAGGAGGAGTGGCACAAGCTCTGCTGGGAAAAAAAAAAAAGGCTCTGAATTCAGGGGTGCAGGTAGAGCCCTGCCCTGCTCTGGGGCTGTGGGTGAAGGCTGAGTCCTTAGGAGAGATGCTGGAACACGTGGTGCTGCACAGAGCAGTGAGCTAGCAAAGGTAAACTCACCTGTCTCACCCACCCACAGTCCTGCACATCTGTTTGGGAGAGGCAGGTGTGACAACGTGAGGTTGCACTGCAGGAACCCATGGGCAAAGTGAGAGAGAATTGTGCTCCCTAGACTCCTCTCTGAGCTATGGACTCTCCTCCCCCTCTCATTTCTTCTTTTATGCTCATTCCTGACGTGCAGCACTGAGCAGAGACACATGAACTCCCAGCCCTCAGGACAGGAAGCTGCTGCCTCCCACTCCACTGATTGCATGGAGGCTCTCCTGCAGTTTGGACCTGGATATGTCGGGAAATTCCAATTACTGACTCGCCTCTGTGTCCCTGATTCCAGGAGCTTTTATGATTTGTGTCTTCAGCCAGCCTTGCACGTGCCATGAGCTGCTAAAGAATGTTTCCACTGTACTCCCTGCAGTTGTGGTTTCATAGGATTTCATGCCTTAAAGGAGAGGTGGGTCAAAGGAGGCCTCTGGCATGAACTGCTGAGAGGGAGCTCTGCACCTCAGAACTTTAGGGGCCCAGTGTGAAAGGGGTACCAGCTCTTTACCTTCTGGCTAACCAGCCTCTTAAATACCTGTTGTTAGGGCTGAAGATGAAAAAAGCACTGGCATCAGGCATGGGCACAGCCTTTTCCTTGAGGTGCAGCTCAGACATCGGGCGAGGCCGAGGGCCGACAGGCATCTCAGGTTCTTCCTCATCTTCCTCTGCTGCAAGAAGCATTTTTGTCTTTTAATGCAAAATACGACCCATTCCAAAGTGCTGGGGCATTTGTCTCTGTCATAATTAGAGCTTAGGACTAAGAACCACTCAAACAGGATGCTGAAGCCTTGAGTTTCCTTGCTCTTCCCTCCATGGAGGCAGTGCCCTTTACCCAGTGCTCTCTCTGTAAAGCCATCAGTGCTGGAAAACCTAAAACATGCTCACCACACTCTACTCAGCTCCTTCACAGCTCCTTCTGCAAAAAACAAACAGAAAGGCTACTTCCAATGGCTCATTTGAGTCTTTCCTGTTGTGGCCAAACCCATTATCTGTTTTCTTGTTTTCCGTGGACACAGAAAATTAAACATTGCCTTCCTCTTGCAGAAAGCCTTTGCATGCCTGAGAACCACTATTATGCCTCTGGGATAAGATCTGGTTCCTAGAGCAAAACAGCAGCAGCCTTTCCTGTGTGTTCCCCAGGTCTCTGATCACTCCTGCTACCTGCTTCCAGATTATCTGCAGGATTAGCCTGCAGTTGAGGTTTTACTGCTGCAGAGGAAAGGTACATTACTTCTTATATCTGGTAATACCATCTTCCTGTTAAATGTCCTCCATGGAGACTTTTCATTGTACTTTGGCATTAATTTGCCATCAGTCTGATATGCAGAAAGCACAGATTATTTACCATGGAGTGACAGTCCGGCCTGCCACTCCCCCCTCTGCATTTCTGCTGCTGACTATTCCCAAAAGTGGCACTCAGACCTCACCCTTACTGAAGGGTATATTTCCTCCATTTGACCATCCCTCCAGTCCATCCAGATTGTTTTTCTTCTATTTGTGAGCATCTCCATGGAGCTGCTGTTGCATCTGGGACTGTGTCTGGATGAGCACATGAATGCCCCAGAACAGGCAGTGAGCACATGCACACTGACTCACACCAATCAGAAAGCCTTGAAATTGTCCCCTTTTGTAATTTAGTGGGAAAGATGGCAACGAGGCTGAGACTTTTGGACCTGTGTCATCTCCAGGCAGATCAGTGAGCAACCTCAAGATAGAAAATGCAGAGATGAAGGCTAAGTGGAAAGTGAAAGAGAAGCTTCTGCCTTTGAGGGTTTCTTCTACCTGCTGAAGTCAGATGTTGTTTTGTAAATGACATGATAGGATTTTGCTGTTTTAAAGATCTCAATCCTCTCACTTAATCAGCAAGATAGGAAAAAAAAAAAACAACCTTAAAGAAAGGAGCCTGACATGTTAGATACAACTGATTCATCTTCCAGGCACTGCAAAGGAGGAAACTCTAATTAAAAGGTTCATCTGGAGTCCATAAAGGGAGATTAGTTCCAGGAATGGTGTTCCTTTACGGTGAGGTACTGTACTTGATCTGGTTACAGGACACATCAGAAAGAAGAGATGAATCAGCACAGATCCTGATCTAGATATCAGGGAGAGGAGAAAAGTGCCCTTTCTGAATGCATGCCATCATTACATGCAAATAGGATTCTTCCTTTACACTTCCAGTACCAAGAGTTCAGCTCCAATTGGCTTGACAGATCTTTGCATAAATGTTTGAGCTGGTACAGAGAGTTTGCACTTTTTAAGTCAGTCTATTTTTTAACAGCTCAGTTCTGTGTGCAATATACTTCATAATACTCTTTCTACTGGCTTTATTAGTTAAAGAAACATCTTTCAGAAATACCTTTTTACACAGGACTTGTAAAATAGGTGTTAAGGTTAATGTGCATGTTTATGTAATATAACCACACTTTGCACTTGCACCTTTTATCTATGGGTTTCAGAGGAGGCTGACAAAGAGTGAGGTAAGCAAATTCTTTTTCTTTTTTAACAGGCCAGAAAACCAATGCCCAGGATCCTGTGGGATATTAGAAACTCTTACCTAAGAAGAGTATTCTGAGTCCCTGCTCTGAGCCTTCATTGTGAGATCATTCCTCTTTTATTACTCAGAGGAATGCTTAAAA
>VZUA01105717.1:16673-29684 GCA_013401035.1 Horornis vulcanius
ACAGTTTATTCTGAGCTGTTATTTAAAGGTCTGAATTTTTAAGACGAACATGCTTTTTCCATTATTTTGATTTGCCCAATGTGACTATCTGAAAAGGTACACAAGATGTGTTTTCATGGCATAAAGTACTCAGTGAAAAAAACTGTCTTCAGATACTCTTTTCCCTTTTTTATCCTGCTGCTCTGTACTGTGGCATGAGGTTGAAAACAAATCCTCAGCACTGCTGGAAAATTGTTTGTGGCACCACAGTGTGAGGTAGAACATGAAACTAAAAATCTTGCAGATAAACTGTTTGTAGTGTGAAACCATGGCCCAGAAATTGCTTGTCACTACAGACACTGCAGGTCTTCCTGTTCCAGAATTTGGAAAATCATCCTGCTCTGTTTATTCCACTTCAATGAGTCAGTTAAATCATAGTCTTCAAACTCCTTACACAGCACCCTTACAGAGCTGTTGTTCACTGGATCTTCTTTTCCATTATGACAGCATTGTTCAGATCTAATAAAAATGTGGAGGCATTTCAGGCAGGCAAATATTGTCATTCCCTTCTGTAACTGTTCCTTGAGGCTGAGACTGTAGATTCATTCCTCCATAGGATACAGGCTGTATCTGATCAGAATCTGGCAATTACTTCTATGCAAAAAAATGCAGTGTCATTTTTTGTATTGTAATTTGTGGCTTTGTTATTTTTTCTGTCTGTTAGCTATGGGTGAAGCTGGAATGAGGAAAAAGTGATGATTTTTACTAACAGGGTAAAGACATTCATAATCAGAAGAAGGACTTGGACAGTCACATTTCTCCACCTCAATACAGAAGGAAAAAATTGCGTACTGTGGCATCCTGTGCTAGAAGGAAACCTGTCATGTCTGTAGGTCTCCTGGTAAATTCAAACTTGATTAAATATTTCTGGAGAGTCATTCACTGTCAAATGCATCCAATGAGAGCACAAATACATGAGGAATTTCATAGCACTTTTGTCAAAAGATAATACATGGGGCACTAATTGGTCTACGGCAGTGACAATCATAACCTTGTCAAAAATAACCTTTGTTTAAGCAGGATTAAGTAAGAGCATATGAATGTGTCTGTCCATAAACGGTATCCACTATCACCAATGTTCACAGGCAGACATTCAGAGAAATCATAAATCCTGACCTCCTTTTCTCCATTCAACACGACTGATACTTTAATTTAGATTGCACTTACTTCTAGTCTAGTGCAGAACAGGCTAGACTTACAAACCACAACTACTTGTGAGTCTATAGCTAGTCAAATTATAACTACTTGGAAAATAGGAAATGCTAATTTCCTGGCACTGATTTTCTTCTCAAGAGGACATAAGATCTTATCTTTTTCTCTCAAAGAGAGACACTTTGATTCTACCCATAGTCCCAAG
This sequence comes from Horornis vulcanius, assembly GCA_013401035.1. NCBI lineage: Eukaryota > Metazoa > Chordata > Aves > Passeriformes > Scotocercidae > Horornis > Horornis vulcanius. Next base: position 18,070 of record VZUA01105717.1, read on the forward strand.
GATGCTTTGATAACAAAAGTCAAATATTACACTGTATCATTGTTACAAGTTAGAAAATTTCATAGGTTTTTATTTATGTGGATTGATAGGTGGTTGAGATAAGATTGTTCTTTAGGAGAAAGCTGACATAAATCCATGAAATAATATTTAAAGATATGACAAAATAATTATTCAAGCTGATGACATATTAACAATTATTTTAGCAGTTCTTTGATTGACCTATGAGAAACAATCCAGTATGTTTAATTACAATTTTATGTACTGTTGATACTTGTGCCATAAATAAGGAATTTCATGTAGGTCACTCAGCAGTTTGGTTGTAAAATCATTTACTTAACATATGATGTCATTAAATTATTATTCCAGGTCACTGGGTAATCACACCGGGTAATCACTGGGTAATTTTCAAAAGAAGGAATCATCCTTTCAATGGAATCAGCTTCTAATTTAGCCCCTGAATTCCTTTATATCTGTTCCAGATCTATTTTAAGCAAAGATACACAGGGCTGCAATGTGCTTATTTTGATTACATTTCTCTGTGAGAAATTCATAGACTCATAGAATGGTTTGGGTTGGAAGGTACTTAAAGAATCATCTAATTCCAACAACCCCACCATGGGCAGGGATATCACCCACTAGACCAGATTGCTCAGGGCACCATCCAGCCTGACCTTGAACATTTGCAGAGATGGGGTCTGCAGCTTCTCTGGGCACCCTGTTCCAGTACCTCACCACACTTACAGTAAAGAAGTTGTTCTTAATATCTAATCTAATTCTACTCTCCTTCAGTTTAAAGCCACTGCTCTTTGCCTTAGCTCTACATGCTCTTGTAGAAAGCCCTTCTCCAACTTTCAGTATTCAGTTTTCATTCAAATATGAACAAGTTGTTTTGGCAATCCACTTTCTGGATTCTGACCTGAAGCCTTCTGAAAGCATAAGGAGGGCAGTCGGATCTCTTGATATTGCATAACAAAAGTGGGATAGGAATGAGTAACTGGCCTGAAGTGCACGTGTTTCCTCTGACCTGTAGCCACACTGCTTCAGGTTAGTCTTCTTATATAAGAATTGCCTTAACAAGCAAGATGTGACAGGCCAGTGCAGAGCTGGGGAGTGAACTATCAAATCACTGTGGCAATGATTAAGATCAAGGCTAGAATTCACTCCCTGAGTCTTGCTTATTTAGCCAGGTGTACCTTTACTGAACTCCCCAAGGTTTGGGTTAGACATCTGCAGCAGTGATGTTTGTTACTGACTTATTTGGTAGAGCAGGAACAATACATGGGATTAATATAGTCTTGACTGATGGTTCATAAACTCTTAATGGAATTTATCCTCTTGTTTGTAATAAATGTAATGAGAACAAGAATACACTATGCCTAATTTGATTAATACTAGGTGAAAATCATGGCTGTGCTAGCTAAAGGGTATGAATTCAGTTTCATAATCGTTCAGATTCAGTGGCAAGACTAGTTTCCCATCCTTTTTTCCTCCCCTCCATCTCAGCAGGCCCTTTTCTGCCCCCAGTTGCTCATTCCCACGCCCTGTCCCCTCCAAAGCAAATGTTATTTGTAATCCAAATCAGTTCAGTGATCCAGTTTAGATTGCAGTTCCACAAACAGTTGTGTTGACACAACTGTGGAGGTGGTACAATATGGGGAGACAGGAATGAGTGGTTAGGGACTGCATATTGTGAAATGACAGCTTGAAAGTGATACCTGGAAATGAAAGACTTTTTGCATTAGACCTATGGAACCATTATCATAATTATAAATCAACAAATCAGAACATAAATCTCAGTTGAGAAAGTCAACAAAATAAATCACCTTGTCTTCATACAAGCCCTAAAGCTGGGGTGTTCTGGTAATCTGCCTTTTTCTGCCTTTTGTTCTGCCATGCTGAAGCAGTAGCTGAAATGTTCAAGACTGTCCTGAATCATAAAATGAGTTGCACATGTTGTTATTTTCCTACCCAGCACCCCCTTTCCCCTCTTTCCCTGTGAGTTTATTTTTCATTTTTAATGTTGTTGTTGAACTCTGTCATTCTACTGCTCATCTAATTCCTCATTCAGTTTTATAGGTAAGCAGTAATTAGAAACTATCACTAGGGAAAAGGTATGTTGTAGCTATTTGATGTGATCCAGCCTCATATAAAATATAAACTGTCCAAAAGTAGCAGTAAGAGAATTGCAAAGGACCCATTCTCACACAAAATCAAAATAAAATGTTAAACCCTATATCTTAGAATGAGTGCTACTTCTCATGACCATTTCCAAACGATGTACAGTAGGGTTTGCCATGGAGAAAAGTGAGAGTAGGTTTTCTCTGCTGAAAGAACTGAACTGAAGGAAACTCAGAAGAAATCACAAGAAGGCCAGCAGCTGTGTAACAGGTACGACAGGTCCTTCCCACATCCCAGTGCCTCTCTAAAGTCCTCCCATTCAGAGGTTTGTAGGTGGACACGTGTGTTAGGCACAAGCTGATGTAACACTGTGAGTAAAAGTCTCTGGTTCCTCAGCCTCCTTTGCCCACAGGGGTTGAGCCGAGGGTGGGATGGGCGGGGAAGGGCAGTGGGATTTTGGTGTGCCCGAACCCCCGGGTGTGCCCTTCTGAAACACACTGCCTGTCCCCCTGCTGTGAAAGCTGCTCTCTGTCCTTCACAAAACCTCCCAATAAGAACACTAAACTATTTCTTCAAGGTAGGAAAAAGCCCCCAAACAACAGGATGGCTCCCTATTTACATTATTTATTTTTTCTTAACTGCTTTACCTATTAATAAAATAAGGCAGAAGGGGGCAAAATATTTATCCTCTCCATGGGGGACTAACATCCCAAAGAAACCCATGAGATTAAAGGGAAAGGTGAGGAATGGGAGACCCACATATTAAACCTAGGTTTTTAAACCAGGAATGCAGTGGGAGGAGGAAGAAAGCAGGATCAGTCAGGTTTGAATGAAAATATATTTTCAATAACTTTTGTCCAAAATATTTTCTGTGATTTTTGTAACAATAGAACAGATACCCCTCCTCTCACAGGAGGCAAGACAAGGCCTTAAAAATTTATTTTACATTTCTGTTTCCATCGTGGTACATTTATTGGTTGCAGTAATTTTATGATTGCTTTTCAGTGGCTTGGAGGATAGAGTATGCTTTATTTTTATATCAATATCACAGCATATTGCATCCAGCAAACCGTGAAATCCATTAGGATATTTTCATTGTAATTTCTCACCTAACCCATGGCAAATGCATTCTGACAGTTTTATTGTATGGCGTTATCCTCCCTCCCCCCATCACTCCTTGACCTGACTCTTGGCCTCTCGTGGCCCCAAGGGCATAGAGAAGCTCCCTGCCCTGCCCATACCCAGGGCCCCCTGGCCTTCCCAGGGCCCAGGACCCCACGTCAGCCCCCCAGGACTGTCACCTGCCCTGGTGGTGGCAGAGCACAGCTCCCTGCAGCCCTGCCCTGGCTGGCCCCACTGAGCTGGGGTAGGGACGCCCTACATACCCATTACCTAAGCCTAAAGGTGAGAGAGGTGCCTCCAGGGTTCCCATTACTTGTCGGGATCCCAGCCATGGATTTTTGGCTGTTGCTTTGCACCGTGCACAGAAGTTCTGTGTGTTTCACAAATGTCACAGGCTATGCATTCAAGGCTTTGTCTGTTCCGTGTCAGTTTACCTCACACTCTTAAAAGCTAAAAAGAAGCCATGCAACAAAAATGTTGTGAGTGATGAGGGTGCAGAACCTTCCTCTGAATCAGAAAAAATAGTTTTTCAAATGGGAACTGCAAAATCAGCTCTTACAGATCTGCAAATTCAGGACCCAGGCAGAGACCTGAACAGACAATAAAATTAGGAAATAAATACCAGCTTTCTGTTCTGGATAAAAATTCCAAAGTACTTGTTTGACTTTAAGAGCTCTTGATATTTGTGGATTTCATAGTCATGACTAAATTTGTTTTCAAGGTTTTTTTGCACTGCAGGGTTTCCATATCATAGAGAACAGGTGTTCCTGGTTCTCTAGTCTCTAAGGACAGAGGCTGACGAGCAATTTTCCTTCTGACAATATTTTCCTCTCAAGCTGCTTGCTTCCATTCCCTTACTGATATTTATCTCCTCAGCTCTGTCACTGGAGTGCTTGATAAGATTTTACTCAATAGGATCAGCAAAATGTTCTAACCTAGAAAAATGCTCCAGAAAGAAAAAAAAAGGGGGGTCTTTTCAACACAGATTATTTCACTAATCTAATTTAGAGCATGGCACTGAACAAACATTGTCCTGCAACATGGGCACAGCTAAGGAGGTGATAGATTGTGGTACAAGGAAGGAACGAATAACTGGAGTGAGAAAGGACTGAAATTTATTAAATTGGTTTTGTCACCAGAGAAAATGAAGTCTGGAACTGTACTACAGCCCTTGTCTGAGTAGGGCTGGACAATATGAAGATTAAAAAGCACTGATAGCAGCGAGGAGCTCATCTATATTAGCATCCCACAGGACATTCTTCAGCAGGGTATTTAAACAAAGTGCTGGTAGAACAAGGCTCCTAGGGTTGAGGATGTTTTGGTTACAAAATTATATGTCTATCCTTCAACTGCAAATCATTCTTTTATTTTTCTAGTGGAAAACTACAACAAGGGTTTTTAAAGTGCTCTCTCTGCACCTAGGTGGATTTTGCAAGAGATTTATGAGAAAGTCTCACGGGAATAAGAATTGAGAACAACGGTGAGATTTGAAACTTTACAGGGAAAGTATTACCTTGGCTTGGACAAGAAGAGTTTTCCTTGGTCTGTGTAGGCGTATGCTCTTGACGCATTAGCAGACTCCTCTAAGTCTATGGTGTTTGCAGCTCAGGTGCTGATTAAGAGCTTAGACCTTCATGATTACTTTGTAAACAGTCAAGGTAGTTTAAGATGTCTGCACCTGCCATGTGGTTTGATGGTGGAACCATCAGTGCAGGTGTTGTGAGCAATCTTGAGAGGGTTTCCTAGGCACAGCTCTGGTTGGGCTGCTGTCCATGTGGGTGCCTGTGGCGAGGCAGGGGAAAACACACTCCTGAGCTGTCCCTGAGATCAGCTGAGCTTGGGGCATAAAGACATTCTGCTGAGAATTGGTAACAAATCCCAGAGTGCCTAATTGTAAGCCCCATTTAGAGCCAAAAATTATCATCTCTAGCACTTTACAAACCAAATTAGCTTCTGTGCTTCCCCTGTTCTCCTTCCTGGATTACACTCAACTGAGACATTATGGGATCTGGCCCTCATCAGAATTTAAAAATTAGCATACTGAATGCTAGGCTTAAACTCAAAAATTTCCAAGTGTATCTGAAATTATTTTAAGTAAACCAGAAAGAAAATTTTTTGACATAATAGTGATACTATTTTTAGCCTTGCCAATGGTAAAGTACATTCACTTCTCAACACTTATTCTGAGCCACCACGGCCTCTAATAGACCACAAAATTGTCAACTGCTAGCTGAAAAGGAGATTAAAATGCATACTGATTTGCAGGAATTTATTATTGGTCCTTCTAGGAAAAAGCACAGAATACTTCTGTTGCTAATAAAGTTATACTGAAATGGGATTCCATGGGATTCTGTTATCGTTCAAATAATATTATATACGCTCTTAATAACCTTGCACTGTTAATAACCTTCTACTGTTAATCTTTGTATAATATGAAACTGCAAATTAAGAAGTCTTTTCATGTACAGGGGCAGAACTTCATTTAAGGACCTTGATGGTGTAAGAAACAGACTGAAATAAATCCATATTGCAAACAGGCAGATAATGGATGTGAAGATGAAGAAGGACTTGTGAAGACAGAAGCAGTGCAATGTCAAATCTATATTTTGCAATTTTTTATAGAAACTGTTCCTATTAAAAGCAGGAATGTAGCAATACATGAGTGCTTTGTGTGAACTAAGAAATGTTAATGGTAACAATGATCAATGAAGCTGAAAAAGTAAAATTTCTTTATATGGGGTCAGACAGAAAATTAAGATTAATGGACTATGATTAATCCCATATTCAGCTTTGGAAATCTACTAGCTTGGCAATACTAAATATCCTATTCACTTCTTATTTTTATATCAACTTACAAGCCAAGACTTATGCTGATTTTATAAACATTGCTTGTTCTTATCTTAATTTACTATTTGTGCTTATCAGGGTTTAATTTTGATTAAATTAAAATCAGACCATGGTATTGATGACTTTCATTCTAAGTTCTTTTTTGTAACATTTTTTGATTTACTTCTAAGAGGAGCAGTCTGTTTTATTTTGATAAAGTAATTGAAATTCACTGAAATAATAAAGCTTACTCTTTAACATATCCAGTTGGTGTACCCCTGCCACACAGTCTGGACAGATCGCAGCACTGGCAAAAATATTTTTCTGGCAGCAATCCTTCCACAAACAAAAAAAGGCTTTCTTTTGTTATTTTTCAGGGATTGGAGCTATTTAACACCAACAGAACACCACCCTGGTTTTGAAACAGAAGAATGATTTACAGCCAGGTGATTGAAAATTTATTTTTCATTACTCCATAATTAATGAAAAAATTGAATTTCCTCCTGCAAACTCTGCTGGTCATGTGCCTCTAGCTCATCTCAGCCACAACACTACCACCAGTGTTTTCATAAAATGTTATTGTACTCTTCAGTGCACGAGTTCCAAGGCTGACACCATGGAGCAGGGCTGTGGAAAGAGGACAGTCACACCCTTCCGCCGGTCATTCTGCCTTGCGGCCAGGACTCCCTCACTGCAGGGCCCTGGAGGAGTGTTTGTGCTACATAAGAGGATCAAGGGTCAGCTCCTGCTGCTGAAACCAAGTGGCACTGAGATGCTCATTCCCACGCTGCCCAGGCACGGCTCCTCCAGCAGGATGGGTGTCCGTTCCAGGGTGCACGCTCTGCTGTGATCCCTGCTGTGGCCTGGACATCCAGGAGATAATTACCCCTGTTCACCTGGGAATGCCTTTCAGAGAAAGAAGAGCCAGCAATGTTGATGGTCAGGGGGCCAGTGCTCACATTCGATTTATGGGCATTTTTATTTAACTCGTTGATGGCCCTTTCTGTCCCCAACCCAGCACGCCCCCCTCTGCTCTGCAAAGGCACAGGGCCTGTTCACATCAGCAAGGGGCCTGAGATGTGGCTTGGATTATGACTCTTGATGTCTGAGGATATATGAAGCGTGGAATTATAGAATCATAAAGGCTGGAAAAGACCTCTAAGACCACTGAGTGCAACTGTTCACAGCCTAAAAAACTACAGATCTCCCAGTCAGGAGGGGAAATACAGGAAGAACATTCAGACAGGGACTGAGTCAAAGATGAACAGTGAACAGCTGAACAGTGAAAAATGTCCAAATCTGGTTGCAAATATTGGGAAGTGTGTCATGGATATGGCAGAGAATTTAAAATGTGGGTCCCTGCTTTCATTTTTCTCTGGGTATCCATGTTAAAACACCTGGAGACTACTCAGGTGATTTCTAATGGCAAATAATTGCAGAAGAAGTGAATAGGAGCTGTATTTTGACTTTTTGAAAACTTGAAGTCAGCAAGTTCTCAGAAAAATCCAGCTGAAAGGCATGTTACATGGGCAAACAGCATTAGAGGATCTTTTTTTTTTTTTTTCAGTGTCTTCACTCTGACATGCAAGAGAAAAATAACAACCCCACCAGGGTGTCAGGAAGATAAATTCATTAATATTTGTGGAGAACTTGAGCACTATAATGAGAGTACTATGGGAAAGCCCATGAGAAAATGAGTGATTCTCTATTCAGTGCTGCATTTGGATGGAGAGCAGTAAATAATGGATAGGGCACACATTGAGAAGTGAGTCTAAAAAGAAATACTGAACAACTATGCATTCATTGTGCCCCGTTTATCTTTTCCTGATCCTGCTCTCTGCACCTCCCATGAAGTTTTTTGAGTTTAATCTCATCTGATTTTAGTTTATAAAATAAGATGTCTAGTCTGTGCTTCCCATGCAGTCAGTGAAAAGAGGAAGGTACCTTAGGAAGCAATTCATCATACTACTTCTGACACCTGCTCTAAAATGAGGTGATCACTGTCTGGGGTGTCTATCTCTTTTCCTGGGCACACACTGATGGAGGGCAGTGAAACAATTTGGCTTAGTCCTCCAGAGTTCGTATGTCTTCAGTGTTTAGATTAATCCCCCCCCACCAAATCTCAATCTGAATGGAACGGAGTGCCATCCCAAAGCAGGTAAATCATTTTAACAGCCTTGTTTTCCTTCTGGTTTTCTGTGAATCATGATCTGTTTTGCACTGTGAAGTAAGGCTGCTGAAATTTGCATTAGATTGTCACTGACAAGATGTTTCAAAGGCGCTATTTGTGGGGCAGCCAGAGAGTGATGGTGTGACACCTGATTAGATGTAGAACAGCTGTTTTTGTTTTCACTGTATTGAGTAGAGAAGAATCCCTCCCTTTCTTTATGTCACTGTATGTAGAAGGTTCCTTCATAGTACACAAAACTGAAAAAATAGAGTGATTTTGAAAGAAGCTATTTTGCATTAGGAAAGTATCCTTTTCTATCCTGGGCAAACTATTCATATTCATTCATATTGTCAATCTGACCTTTGTATTATGCCAGGATGAGGAATCACACATAGTGCACAACCCTGTTAGCAAATCATACAGAACCGATGATTAAATTTTATTTTGTGATTGAACATGTATTTAATTTTAAATCCTAGACAAAGGGGGAAAATAAAAGCTCAAAGAAAACATAGCTGGTTGCAATTAGATGGGGGAAGAGGTTTTCAGGCGTAATTTTTTAAAAATTAATTTATTATCTTTCTGTTATTAAAATGGATCTGTGAGACCTTACCTCTGTATTACAAGGACCAGGTTCCTAAGAGCTTCTGAGGATGGGGTTTCTTGAAACAGTGAGTAACTGGCTTAGATTTAAATAAATTTTCGTTTTCATGAAAATCTTTGTGAGTTCAAGTCCAGTTGTATTTTATTTGTTATGCATTCTTTTCATTTTTCCGGAATTGCTATTGCAAGGCATCTTTTGTAAGTGAAATTCATGACCGTATTTTTGATGGTTAAATTTAAAAACTTATTTTGAAAGGACATTCTGTAAGAAAATGCAGAATAAGAGGTTAATTAACAGAGAGCTCAACAATCAATCATCTTCAATTAAAATTTGGCTACAGTTAATGCAGTTACAAGTCTGTGTCAGCCTCTTCACTCCAGGGACAAGTCAAATACATAATGCAAATCCACCCTACTTCTCTTCATAACATTAATATTCATTCTATAAAATTTTCATGGTAGGTGATGTTCTACATTTTATTTTCTGACAGCAACTCAGAATAGAAGTTCTGTGCTGGTCCTTTCATTTGTTTTCTTTATTTCCTCGTATACACTCTCATTTCTTTTATTCCCAATGTGGCAACTACTTTGCCACATGTTTGCACTAAGGCCTACTGCATCCTATAATCAGTATTGAAAACAAACCAATAAATCAAAGAGCTGACCAAATGAGATAATATGGCTTTAGAAGCCACCTAAATAAAAGTCAAGGTGGCTTACAAATGCTATCTCAATGCTATCTCAGGTAGTACTAAGAATAAAGGTGGAAATGATAAAAAGGTAAATTCTCTACTTCTAGCCATTGCTAAGACATTGTTGGTTTTAGACTTCTGCAATGATCTGCAGGAAGTGATCATTTGTAGACTGGGTAACCAAGACAGAACTTCAGTGGACTCATTTAAAAAGTTGCCACTTTCAGTAGTTTAAAAGTTTTACTGGAGGTTGGTGTAGAGCTATGTTAGAACTGACTACATAAAGACACTTCATTTGCTCCAGTGAAAAGCTGGCTTGAATTAGTTTAAGTGACTTTGCACTGCACTGGATGAAGAATACTCACATGGTTGGTTCTGCCATAGAAATGGCATCTCAGAGAGAGGTGATGCTAAGCAGCTATAAAGTGAAGCACACTGAAGTCCACGTGTTCTGCAGTGAACATCTCCCCATGTCCCAGGGGGCCTGACCCCATCAGACAGTCTGCTGAAAAGGCACTTTCTACCTGATGGAACTTGTTTCATATTTTTCTGAAGGTCTGTGAGGTATGTCCTCCATGTTAAATGTCCAAAACACGCAATGGCACTCTCTGTATTCTCATCTACTCACAGGTGTGAAAAAAATGAAGACAGGGCCTTCTGTACAATCCCTCCCTCAACCATGAACTACATGTGTTTACATTACCTTGCTAATTTATTAAATTTTACCTTGTTCTCATATGTACAATGCAACTTCAGTCTATAATAGACAACTTCTTCTGGGCAGTCAGCCTGGATAACACAAAACCCCAGAGTTATTTCTGTGGGTAGTTATGGATAAAAGACACAAATAACAAACTGAGGAAGGACCAGCTCTGGCCAGAACTGTTCCTTGAACAACTATCAGAGGCTGCACTGCAATTTAATAAGGAATGGTTACAAGAAACTAAAGAGCTCTGAAATGCTAGAGCCAGATGATATGAGCTAGGATTCAAGGCATTTTCAATGTCTCACAGCATCCAGAAAGGCTCATGCTCAGATACCTCACCAACCATGCAAAAATAAGTAACCATGACACTACTTGAAAACAAGAGACAAAACTGAGAGCAATATATTTTAAGGTTTTTTTATGTTTTAACTTGCCTTTAAAGATGTGTTTTGGTCCATTCATATTTTTTTCAGCTTTTGAAAGTGCAACAATGGACTCAATGACTATTATGCTTAGGGAGTATATTAGATTAGATTAATTTTAAGAACGCTATAGATACTCATCAATCATATGTTACCTAATATTCTCTTTCTGAAGGGTTGCCTGAAAATCAGATATTTTCATTTACCAGCAAGGTCTGGATTGCTGAGCAATGTCTCATACAGCAACTTGAATTCATGGTGCAGTGTCTATAAATCAAAACTAAGTAAACAGTTTTGTTCAGTGTGAAGACAGTTTTCTCCATGCTTCATGGCCTTAATACTGATTTCTTTTATGCTGGCGTTTGCTCTTGTNCCTTGAGAAAACATCTGAATGAAACTCCAAGGTAAGAATAATTTGACTGCATGGGGTTTTTGACTCCTGAAAAGATTTAAAATGGCATTATAATATGTTTGTTTAACTTTCTTCCTCTTCTTTTCCGCCCCCTGCTTTTTAGTTTTTTCCTGTGTTTCAAACTAGCCCATGTTAAGCTGCATTACTTGATGAGCTAAAATGTTAGGGCAGATGTGTTGAGGACTTTAAAAAATCTGCACTGAATTCTGTGTCTAGGCAAATTATGTTTTTGAGTCATAACCCAATGAAAGGCAGCAACCTTATTTAATTAAGGATTTAATTCAAGTAAGGATGTCTCCTAAACCACTCAGAAAATGTTCCATTTTTCACCATCGTTGAACATAAAGCATTGTGAACGATGTGAAGTACCTTTTATTTTCTTTTGAGCCAAAGTATGTTCTGAGTTGCCTAACAGGAGAATCAGTGTACAACTAGTATTATTCCAAAGTAGAGTGCTGAGTGACATTTTGAATTATGTATTCCCACTATTGTGCATAACCCCCTTCCGGTCTCTTTTTGTGCATTTTAAGTAGTTTTTCATCTT
>VZUA01105725.1:8129-21513 GCA_013401035.1 Horornis vulcanius
ACCAAACTTCCTATGCTGTTTCCTTGGCTAGTCAGATCAACTCTTCACACCTACAGCTGTAAGTGAACTTTGATCCTTCTGGCTACCCAACCTGAACAAGTGATGAGCCAGTTTGCAGTTAGAACAGCAGCAAGCCAAGGCCAGAGCTACTTTAACAACTTGTTGCCATACCAAGACTTGGCTCAGTGTCACCACACCTGCCACCAACACTTTGCACTACTGTAAGGAGGGCATAAACACTGGCCAACGATGGCTGCTACAAAGTACAACTTTCAGAAGGAAGATCTAGTCCAGCACAAGTAGCCAGTTTTAATCCCAAATTCAAGTGGTCTTTTTCCATTTGCAATATTACTTCTGTTCTTGTTCTAAAGCACTCAAAGCTTTACCTTCACATCTCTCAGTGGAGATTTTCTGATTTTAATGACTATGAAAGCTGGTCAGTTACCAACATTGGGTCCTGTCCTTTTTGCTGCCTACTCTCATTATTTCATTGGGAACATGCTTTAACAGCATCATTCAGATGCTTTGGCTGCTTTATGTTGGGAACCAGCAAGAGGGACCAGTTCTCCTGCAACCTGAACGGGGCTTGGAGCAGCCTGGGACAGTGGAAGCTGTCCCTGACCATGGCAGGGCTGGGACTGGATGGGCTTTGAGGTCCCCTCCAACCCAAACCATTCTGGGACTCTGTGATTCCATAAATCCTTTGCCCAAGATGAGATCTCACTAGTTTCTAAATTCTGGATGAAGTAGTCAAGCATCAGTAAAATTCATCTCTATTTAAACAGAGGACAAGAGGGATCAGGGCAGAAACACTTCCTGACGGCAGAGACTGGAACTATTTAGATTTGATGTTTGCTTCCACATTTTCTTCCACAGCAGTTAATTATGTACCACACTGAGGATGTTCTACTCAAAGAGCTTGACTTGGCATCCAGGTTTGAGACTGAGGTCAGACCCACTTGTGATTACACCATAAAGGACAGAATTAACCCCTGCAGTACCTTTAATCCTTTCTGTAAAGTCAGATTTTGTACATCCATCCACTCTCTGTACTTTCCCCCAAATGTTACACTCAAATCACCCTCACACAGTGATATTTTAAATCAAAAGCTGTATATGTACATGAACAACTACAAACTCCAAACAACTGATAAACCCACATTACCTTCATACTTTTCAGAAGACATTATCCTGCAAATGGAATCCAGCATTAAATAAACAATTTTGATGTTTGTTCACCCACCTATAGGGAAATCTTTAGAAAAATCAATATGAGCACTGTATAAAAACCTTAGGGAATCTGCCAAAATCCTTTGCTTCACTGAAAACTGACTATTTTAAGTTTTTGTCATCACCTGGACAGTGACAATGGAAACAGAAGACCCAAACAGAGGACATTTTATAAGCCTTATCCTAAAAACACCAGAAAGCCTTCTTGAAAATTCAAGTTAAATCAATTTTTATCCACTACTTCAACAGACTTTGAGAGTTCTGGGAAACGACCAAGCCACAGACATCCCATCAAGGACAGTAATTGCAGGTAGACTTAAAAGAAGTAAAATCTCAGGGTAAAATCACTGCTGCCAACATGGAGCCACTGTATTCAAGTTCTGCAGCTTCCACTCTGCAGTGTAACCACTTATTTTAACCAGGAGCCAGATGTTTTGTTAGCAGTTAATTGCTTGCACCAAGTGTCAGCATTCATGCTGCTTTTTCTCAGCACTGCTGGCCACTGAAAAAGGCTGTTTGAAGTATTCTTGCAGAGAATTATTCTGTAAAGATGTGTCACTATCAAGTCAGGTATTTTTCTCCTGGCTGCTGCAAAAAGTGGATTCTCTTTGTTCCTAAATCCTTGGCAATTACCTTCAATCTACCATTTCCCTGCACCTCACAGTGTGTTGTGCTCAGGGGAGCCCTCTCATCCCTAAAATACTATTTTCTTCATGAAAACCTGGATTACCAGGTTCCATAATATTTTACACAACATTTCTCATTTCTCAGCATCAGATCAAACACCCCAGATTCCATTTGTAACCCTGACACAAGGAAAAAGAAGCCTTTATTTCTCAAAACTTAGGTTTGTGCTTCCATTGTTAAGAACCGCATTGTAGGCATGGCAGGTAAAATATTTCATTACAAAACAGAGCATGAAATAGCTTATACAGTTTAATTCAAACTATAAGCTCAGGTTGTTTAGCATGAGAAATTATATGATGCTTGTATTTTAGCTTAAGGATTGGAGTGGTTTTTTGTGTCAGTGGTTAGGGAACAATACCTTTCAAAATTGAGAAGGAAAGCTGACCACCAGCATCAAGGAGAAAGAAGTAAAGAAGAACAAAAAGCTTATCAGAGGTCATGGAGAAAAGGTTAAAGAAATAAAAGGTGCTAGAACACACCAAAAAAGTGTTTGAATGATCCAAAGAAAGCACAGATTTGTGTTACTGCTGCCTGCTCACTAGCCAAGACACCCCAGCCCTGACAGCTTTACAATGAAGTAACAATTAGCAGGGATTCAGCAGGAGATACCTGTTCCATATGTTCTGATTCTCACTGTCTCAGTTTCACAGTGTTCTTCTCTCACCATCACAAGACTCTCTTTGAGCCAATCAACATATCTGAGCAGCATTATTAGCACAGACAGCTTTCAATGTCAAGCCAATTTGTAGAATTTGTGAGCTGCATCTATCCTCAAGTGCCCTTGGAAGACATGCAGTGCTTGAGGGTTATTAAAAAACTCCCAATACTCTCCCATTTGATACCATAAACCAGATCACTGCAAACATTGCACTTAAACACTCAAATCTAGTTTAATTTTAAGGAGATTTTACTATAAAACAACATTGCTGCTGTTGCACGATTTGACTTTCCAACCTAATTGCAAGGCATTCCTCTGCTTTCCCCAAGCAGAAAGCTAAAATTCATTATCAGACCAGGAAGAAAATGAAGCAGGAGCAGAGGCTCACAAATCCCAAATTAAAATTGAAAAAAAAAAAAAAAAAAGNTACACACCTTCTGCATATAACCTTTCTGCGAGGAACACGGCATCGCGATACGCGTAGTGGTTCAGTGCTTGCCAGATAGCAGCCTGCAAGGCAAGAAAACCATCTTCATTTAGTGGGGAAGCTTTGAAAATGCAAAAAAAAAAACCTCATTACCTCTTACTGTCAAAAGGCAAAGTTCAGCTTGGTTTTATAGAGCCATAAAAAGAAAGAGGAGGATAAACACGCCAGCCGAGTTGTATTTGTTTCAGTTATTAGTAAGGAGGCTTAAAAACCCCCACCAAACTCTGCACTGAAGTCATGAATCAACCTTAAAGTTTTTCTCACTCATTACCAGACACAATCATCCAAACCCCTCAGAAATTACTGAGTTTTAGCCTGGTGCACAACTCAGCAGGAATTACTGCAAACTACCACCAAACAACACCACCTTCAGTAAAGATAAAACCAAAATCCAACTGGTGAGAGTATCCCATCAAAGCATCTCCCTGAGACGCCAAACCAAAATCCAACAAGCCCAGAAACCTCCCAGTGTTCAAGATGCTCAAGATGAGACTTGTGTTGATTAAACATCTTAGTAGAAAGGATCTTCTCTGAAGAGGCATCAGTGTCCCCCCCTTAAGGGCCAAGGTGAACAGGATCCACTGTTTTTTGTTGAGTCTTCAGCCACCTCCTCATCACCAGCACCCAGGAACAAGTGCAATGCGAATGAAATGGACAAGTTGTATTCTACAGCCATAGATGAACACAACCTACTTCTGATTTTGCTCACACACTGACATTTGGCCAAATCCTGCTCCCAGGTACTGTTTTGTTTTTTGTGAGCACCAAGTTTGGGTTTGGAACAACCAATATTTGCGCAGACTGGAAGGATGATGCAACTCCAGTGGAACAAACATGCACACAGGTGTACAACCTACACACCAACAAAGCAGCTGTCATTTACTTGCACTGCTGTCACCAGTAGCTGACATAAAAGAGCTGTGCAGGGCTGGGATAACACAAACTGCTCGGCCAACTTTCTTCAGATTACATTAAAAGTTGTCTGTTATCTGTAAAAGAAGGCTGGGATTTGAAAAACCATTTAAGATCTGTTCAGCCTTTCCTCCCCACCTACTCCAAGGGTGCTGTGCACACTCAGAGTTTGCACTCCAAGGTGGAGTTGGGCAGGGCTGGGATCAGGGCAGCAGTTCCTTCCCATCTTGCTCCAGTTCCAAAGCCCTTTTCCATCAGCAGCAAAGAGACATTTTGCAGTAGTTTTGCTATTATTGATCCCAAACAAGATCTGAACTTATGAATTCAAGGCACTGCATTCTAAAATTTTCTAATAGTCAGCAACCAAAGACAAACAGAATTTGCTTCTAAAACCCGTGAGACACTCCAAAACGAAAAGAAATCTTCCACAGCAATACCACCCTACAGTGCTATTCCCAGTGGGAAAGGCAAGTGCCAATTTCATCTAAAAAAAAAACAACAAACCAACCAAACATCACAGAGTTACATGTACCATATGCTACTTCTTCCAACACAAACTTGACAAACACAGGGTGTGAAAACTGTGCAAGTTCTCTTCAAGGGAAACCCACACAGCCATCATGAACAGCACACACCAGGGTTCCCAAGTACTACAGAGAATATGATACACAAATCTCTACAGACAGTCTGTTTTCTCCTATCAGTAGATCCCAAGAATACACTTAAGAAGCCAACAAGTGTTTTTAAGCTTGCATGAAAGCATCTGGATGTATTTAGAAGTGAACTCTCTTAGTTTGATCATTACAATATAAATACTATCATTTCTCTCTGGTTGTATTTCCTATTTCAGATAAGTGAGCCTCAGAGTCTCCTGAAGTGATTCCTCCCTGCTGCCTTGAAAGGCCCCCAGGCTGAAGGTGGTTCCATGCCCTGCAGACAGAGCAGGAGAAACAGGGAGATAGAAGGTCAGGGTTACAATCTTTTAAGCCATCCTGAAGCCAGAGCAGCCCAAGGTCTCCCGTTCCTCTTGCTCCCAATAGCAGCTCTTCCTTCACCAAGTCACAAGTGACGTTTAGATGAACCCAGCCAAGTTGTGGCAGGTTAAAAATCCTGTCTTTGCAGGGCTGGAACTCAGCCAGCTTACAAAACAAAGGTGTGGGGGTGGGAGTGGGAAAATCAGGGTCATCTGACTGCTCAAACAAGAGCAAGTTGCCAGGAACAATCCTGCCAAAGGCTAGGAGGGGACACGAGGGATTTGGAGCTATGTCACAGCCACTTTGTAAGAGTCACACTACACACTGGCTCAAATAACAATCGTTGTGGAGCAGAGTCCTAGTGAAAGCAAGAAAAGGGCTGGTAGAATCCCCATTCTGTAACAATTATCATTTTGAAGCCTAAAATGTGCCTCCTGCCCTGAACTGACCCATGCTGGAGTCTGGATCCTCACAAACAATCTCCTAAAAGAGCAGGAAGAGGAAAGGAAGGCAGCAGGGAATCAGCCTTACCTATGCAGCAACAATTTGCCATGAGAACAGATGTCTAAACCATGACTGTGCCTCAAAAAGGAGGATTTCTTGCCCACTGTTTAGGACAGGAACATTAATCTCAATATAGCACAGTAAATTAGTTTGTTCTAGAAGAAGCACAATGCATGTACACAGCACTAGTGGTACACAATTGCTAAACCACACCAGAACAGTGTTCTCAGCCCTGTTCTCAGGGCTGTGTCACGGGAAGAAGAAAAGTTGGAAGTGTTTCCACATTTTATTCAAGTGTGCTTGCAGAGAGGATGAACCTCCAGGTCCTAATCACTCTTTTGAAAAATAATTAATTTGAAATGCAAAATGAACAGGGAATTCCAAAACTACACAGCCCTGCAGCGAGGCATCTTCAGAGAGGAGAGCAGGAAAATAAAATCTGATTCAGACAGGTGCATCTTCTACCCAGAAAATCCTGTACATTGTCCAAGTGTCACTTCATATCTAAGCCAAAGAACTCTTAAGAGATGTTCTCTTCTGACAGTTATATAGCCTTGGAAATTATTTTCCAAGCTGTTTAGCCTATATTGCCATGGTAAGCAGATTCTGCCATGATTTCAGTCTTCAGGGTGGGCAGGGAAAAGGAGAACTTCAGGATGGGCTGTGCTACATTCCCCAGTTACACAAACTCTGCCCACTGAACAAGCACATGTTGGTCCTGCAGTTTACAGCCAAGTTCAAGCACCATTCCACTGAGTCACAGCAGATGATCACCTTGAACAGCTAAATTCCAAGCAAAGTGCTCATTTTCTTCCCAAGATGTTTTTCAGAAGTATTTGGAAGGCATCCAGCCTGTTTCTCAGCACATGGGACACAGAGTTTTATGTTGGAGCTGAAGGGTTTTAAATTGACCGTATCAGGAAGTACAGCCCAGGGCTGTAAACTCTGGCACTTTGTTCAACTTATAAGAATTTTAGAAGTTAGCAAAAACCTAACCAGTGGCCAGGATGCCTTCTGGGACATGAATTTCATGTAATTAAAGCACAGTACTTATAATGCTACATACAAGCATGAATTCTGTTATTTATCTGCCTCGCTGTAACAAATAAGTAACATCACAGCTGTGAGGATGTAAGGATGACATTTTTTTCCTGGAATGCTGAGCCCTGCAGACATCTGAAAGGCTGGGTGAGAACAGACAACTAGAAAGGAAAAATCTCTGCAATGACAAAAATGAGAACTAGTGTCAACTTTCCCAGTCATTTCACTTAAGAAAATTATAAAAACAGAGCTGAGTACATGGACTTCAGCTAAACTAGGAGTTCAGAAACACAATGGACTTTGCCCAGTCACAAATAATTCCTAAACTTACCAGCACTCCTGTAAGTAAGGAACAGCAGTAAAACTGACAGCAGCAGCAGCAGCACTACTGCTAAAGGAATGACCTGTCATTTAAAAGCAGAATCTAAAGAGATATAGTCAATCTAAATAGATATATTCAACATAGCAAAGCCTCATCAAAACACCCAGGCTGGGAAGAGGTTAAGAATGAAGAACAGCATTAGAGAGGTCTTTACCTTGCTGAAAGCCCACAAGTCCGAGCATTTCTGTGAGGGGCTCTCAGAAGAGCAGATATTTCCACTTGGTCAGTCTAGTTAGCACAGCACCGGAAACATTTTGTATTGTTTCCTGTCAGCTTCACTCATTCACACTGCAGTGCATCCTTGCTTCCTTTTCTATTGTAATCCCATGTTTTCCTAGAATATCCAACTGATGCAAAACAATCAGCACAGCTCCAGAGCTAACACCAGTGCTGCAGGATGGCCTCTGCAGGAGAGGGACCAGGTGGCCAAAAGCATTTCCAGCACTGCACTGACCCTTGCTCTCAGAAGGGATAAGGACAGCAGTGGCATCAAGGACACAAATCCCTGGTCTACAAGAATGCCCTCACTGCCACCATCTTCCACAGACAGGGTTAAGTCAGCAGAATGGCTTTCCACAGGAACCTTTCTTCCTCTTTCACCTTTTCATTAAAAAGAAAAGAGCCAAAAGCAAGAATTCTCACTATGTTCATTACAGAACACAATCGTGTTCTAACAAGACACTGCTGCCAGGAACCTCCTGCTGTAACTGGGAAAAAAAAGCCCAAAACATCCTGTTAAAATGCTAAAAATATATTTTAAAAAGAACGGGAACATGAATAAGACGACTGATTAATGAAGAGTATGATTAGTTACAGAATGGGCATACAGGAACTGAGGAAAGAAAAAGCAGCTCTAAATTCTGTGAATCACGACTTTTGGATGGGAAGGCAGAGCACAAGAACAGGAAACCCATCAGAGTAACTGCAGTGAGACTAAAACACGGGAGAAAAACGAAATTGACATTATTTTCTCTGCTAGGTCTCCCATCAATCCGAAGGAACCAACTCCTTGGGAAGAAGGAACGTCCTTCACTCGCACGACACGGATCCGAGCACGCTGCGAGCATTTAAACACGACACGGCAGCAAACGCAGAAAGGTGAGCGAAGTATCAACAGGTCTCCCGGGGGATCCGCGGGGGGGACCTTTCCTGGGAGCCGAATCGGTTGAGGAAGTGCGGGGAGCCCGACACCTCCCTCGGGGGCCCGGGGAGCAAAGGGGCGAGCGCGGCCGGCCCGGGGATGGGGACGGGAGGCTGGAAGGGGAAGCCCGGAGAGCTCCGGCGGGCTCCGGCGAGAGGGAGGGCGGAGGAGCTGGAGGTCCTGCGGGCCCACCGGCCAAGGGGCCGCCGGGAGCGGCCCGGAGCCCCGGCCCCGGAGCGGGCGGGGCGGCCTAACCCGAGCCGGGCCGGGCTTTGGGGCCTGAGCCGCCCGGGGGTCGGTACCTGGACGGGTTCCTGCAGCACCGTCATCCTGCTCTCCCCGGCCTCCACCTCCTGGTCGCCGAGCCCGAGCGGGGCGGCCCCGGTCCCGGCCCGGCTCAGAGCGAGTCACGGCGGGGCCCGGCCCGGCCGCGGCTCATTTGAACCCGCACCGACCGTTACCGGAGCGAGCGAGGCCGGCGGGCGCCGAGTCCGCCCGAACCGGCGGCGGAAATACCCGAAGCGTCCCCCGGAAATACCCGAATGCTCAGGCGGAAAGAGCCGAGCGTCGACGGAAAACAGCTGGGAAAGCCGCGCTCGGCAGCCGGGCGGAAACTGCTCCGAGCCGGAGATGGCCGAACTGGGGCGGAGACGGCCGAACTAGGGCGGAGATGGTCGAGGCAGGACGGAGATGGTCGAGGCAGGACGGAGATGGCCGAGCTGGAACGGAGCCGCCCGAGCTAGGACGGAGATATCCGAGCAGAGACGAAGATGGACGAGCGTGAGGTGGCCNCCTGTCCCCGTCACGGAGGGGTCCGTGCTGATGGTAGGTTCAGCCACTATATCACAAAATCGCAGGATCATGTGGGTTGAAAAAGATCTCCCAGATCACCGGGTCCAACCTGTGACTGATCGCCACCTTGTCAATAGACCAGAGCACTGAGAGCCAAGTCCATTTGTTCCTTGGACATCTCTAGGGATGGGGACTCCACCAGCTCTCTGGGCAGCCCCTTCCAATGTTTAACAACCCATTCTGTGAAGAAATTCCTTGTGATGTCCTCATATCCAGGAGTAAAACTGGCAGACCAGGGTATAAGGCAGGTAATTTGCCAATTACAACTTGGAGGTATTTGAAAGTGCGCACAGAGCTTTAGCAAAAGAATGGAATAAAGATGCACAAGTAAACCTCAAATTATTAAAAATACTGACCTATCAATAGACACCTGCAGCTAGCAGAGGCTTTCCTTATGGCTGAATCAGCCATAGCAGCACCCCAATGCACACACACCTACATCCAGACTCTTCTCCATCTTGCTCTGTTCAATGCTTTGCACTTGCACTCAGGCCCGAAGGTCAGATCCTGATGTGCTGCCAAGCACACGTGGGCAGGAGCTGTATCTTTACTGAGAATGAAAGCTGTGTGTGGAGCAGGAGGGCTCAGCCTGCCTCCTTCCCCTCTTTCTCTGCACTTCTGAAAGGTGGAGTTACAAATTTGTTAGTGGCAGCAAATCTGCAGGTGTTTGCTTTCAGGGTGTGAGCAGGCAAAGCTTTCTTCAATCCTTCACCCGAGACAAATAACAAATGGGACCCAGAGCAGTGCTGTCCCCTGGGATGGACACCTGGTTTCCTAATCAGGTCGATTCAAGTCATTTTGCCAGACAGGAGTAACATGACAGTGAAGTGTCTCCTCCCCTGAAGGCCTTTGGCCCTGCCTGCTGAAGGTGATGGTGATGGTGGTGGTGTGTGTACGTGGTCGGTGGCTCCAAGGAGCCTTTCAAGGAGCACAGTCCATGTTCACCCTCCTCCTGATCTTGTGCACTGCAGATAACTCCTCCTGGGGATGAAAGCTGGCTCCATCTGTCTCTCCCATTCCCCAAGGCACACAACTCCTGACATCCAGACCTTCTTTGGTATAAGAGTCTGTCTTATCACAGTCTGAGGAGATACAGGCTCTCCGGAGCGTGGGGGCTCCTTGTACCTCTCCTCAGAGTCCCCTGGAATTCATGTAAAACATCTACACTGTAAAAGGTCAGCATTTGCTGTTTTCTTTGGAGATCTGGATTTACAGAGACTCCTCAGTCCTGCAATGCAGTTCTGCCTGTGGGGTCACTCACTGGCACCCACAGATGCTTTTATAAATGTCTATGGGACTAAAGCAGCTTTCTCTGGGGAATCCTCAACTTTTCCAGAGGAGGAGGGGAGCAGCCTTGCTGGGGGAAGAGGCATGGAGGCACAAGCAGAGGTACAGACATACATACTGTGCTTGTTCAAGTGCATCATTCCAACCTGCTTTGCTGAAAACCAGCTCTGCTTTATCCTAAAAAGACACAACAGGTCCCCAAAGCAGTGTGGCTGGCTCTTCCCCTAGGGGGGTGCTTCAGGGGCTGGATTTTTCACATGGAAAACTGTTTTCCTGTAGTTCTGTCATTTCCCACTGCTTGCTTTCTCTCTCTCTTTGCAGGTCTCACTTTGGTTTTAATTTAGTGTTACTCTTTTCAGCGTGGGGGCTCAAACAAAGGCCTGTGCTCTGCACAGAGGAGTGAGAGTGCAGCCTCTTGGCTTGCAGGGCAGGGATATCACAGCTAGAGCAGGGAGATCATGGCTACAGCAGGGATATCACAGCTCCAGGGTGCTCAGCCCCTGCTGTGGGTTTCCTCTGTGAGTTGAGGCAGGTCCCCACCTCTCCTCTGCTCCATTCCTCTCTGCCACAGCATGTTCTGCTGCAGGAGTCGGTGCCACAGCAGTGACAAGGACAAACGTGACCCTGTAGTGAGTGTGCAGCAAGCAGGGTCCCTTCTGACCCTGTCACCACAGTCTTCTAGGAGGCTAAAGCACAGATAGTACATTAAAAACACGAGGTGCCCAGATCCTGCCCAATGGAAGCTGTAGGAATAGCACAGAGAGCAGCTCAAATCTAATCTTGCATCTATAAACAGCTTATGTTGCTTTTTATGAGCAGTTGAATCAAACAGTGGGAATTGAAAGCAGCTGTTACTCAGTCACTGCACAGGAACGAGCAAGTGGCAGCTGAAGTCAACACATTGAAGCAAAAATGCCTTCAATTTCTAGTCAAAGTCAGAGTGAGGACATTGGAATAAGGAACAAATCAAAGGAAAGTGTTTTCTGCTCCCAGGTGTTCTGCTGATGGGAAGGCTGAGTTATGTGTCATGAATTATTCACCGCTTGTGATGATGCTCTGAAGATTTCTTTGCAGGTAGGAAGAGGAGGAGAGTCACCAGCTTGTATCACACAGCCCCCAGACAGCTCCTGGCTGGAAGACACCATCTGCCTGGAGAAGAACCATCCAGGGAGCCAATCCTGGCTGGGCTCCATCCCAGGCCCACACCCCAGGGACCCATCACCCCGTGCCAGGAGGCCCAGAAGAAGTTTCCTCCACCCACCATGTCATTAAGTAGTCCCAAGCCAAAGCAGACAAAATGTAAGGGAGGAAGGAATGAAATTTAATGAGACAAATGTCACAGGGAAAACCTGGAAAGAGTAACCAGTTGCAGAGGTGTCAGTGAATCCCAGGCTCAGGCACACACACGTGGTGGGCAATGCTTCACAACAGCTTAGGTAAAACATGCCAGGGAAAGGACATGGATGGAGGAATCTCCCTCTTCATGGTGCTCAGGTGGGCTCAAGCATTTCTGAGAGCCTGGGAGACAAGCAGGAGAGGAGTGAATTCAAAGAATCTTTGGGATGAGAGTATTCAGAGTATTCCTTCTCAGATGAACCCAAAATGTCAAGAGCTGTAATTCAACAGCATCTTAAAAAGAGTTTTATATGCAAATGGTTGTGTGAAAAATTAAATCTCCTGGCAGTGTTTGCCACCCAACCATCTATATTGCTGAGCTGATGAACAGAAACTGGAGAGAAATGGATTAAAAAGATGATAAAAAGGATGCTGAACATTCAAAGTTCAGACTTCTGTCTGTCTGTGTTTTAACCTTCTGATGTTTAAAGAGATTTTGGGAGGGGAGAGATTTTTTTTTCCCTGGCCTCCTACCTTTTACAAAAGTAAATAGATAATGAAATCATAAGAAATTGGCAGGGGAAGCCAGGGCCAGGCAGCAATTTGGATTTTCTTTTCAATTGAATAAATTTTAGAGGGATAATTCACCCTCAAAGAAACCTCATTCCCTTAGCAACGTTTCTCTGTTTTCCTCAAGCAGATCTCAAGGAACACGAAAAAGTTTAACAAACATCCGTGGTACATTTTCTGTATTCTTTGTAACATTAATGGGAATGTTGATATTTCTCAGTTGGGAAATTTCCTCTCTAAGTGCTTTATATTTTCTTAGCATTGAGTCATTCACTGATGCAGGTTTAAAAATATTGATTTCCACTGGCTGCTGTTGACCCCCTCAGCTTCTGGCAGGTTTGGAAAGGTGGCACCATAAACCTCCTCTCTCTTTCTGAGCAGAGACTCCACACAATTACCCAGACCACAAATGACCATCATAGGGGTGATGCTGTCCTGATAAATTTTAATTGGCAGCAGTTACAAATGAAATTCCTTATCATCAACATAACTTTTGTGCCTTCAGAGCTGGGATTATTCCTGTGGTGTTAATCCACTGCAGGTTTGGGGTTTGGCTTCTCTGCCCCTGGCTGTTACTTGCAGGATTCCCAGTTTTGGAGTGAGCAGCAGGAGACACCTCTGAACTCACCTGAAATTTCTCAATTCAGCCAGACATGATGTGCTTGACAAAAGCTGAGGAGAAATGAGAGCATGAGGGGTTAGGACATGCTGTGAGCTGAGGGGGGCAGGTGGAGAGGCAGCAGGGGGAACCCCCAGCCCAGACTCCCCAGGGATGAAGGGGATGCTCTGCCAGGACTAATATTCCTCTTTCTGTTCCCACTTTTTGCTTGCCATCCCCAACCTGGTCAGAGTGATGCCAACCCTTGGAGATGAGCCGGTACCATTATCACCATTTTCCTGAGACCAAGGGAAATGGGTCCCTGCTTTTCCTCACTGCTCTCCAATTTTAGGGGTTTCTAAATTTAACCACCTCCTATTCTGAATTTTCCCCCTCTTGGAGCAGCGAGTGATCCAGGTCTCCAAATGTTCCCAATTAGCCTCTGCTGGGAGAGATGCTGGCTTTGTTTATTTTCAATAGCTTGCAACAAAACAGTGCCAAAACTGTGGATAAAACAGGCCTGAACTCCTTGGAAACATGCTGTCTTCAGCTGCTTTTCCTGGAAATCACTGGCACAACCACCTTGTTCCCACCCTGGCTGATATGTCTCAGTGCTTTTTTGGAAAGGATTTGGAGGGTGGTCCACACCTCCCTTCCTGTGATCACCAATGTCATAAAATCATGGAATAATTTAGGTTAGAAAAGACCATTAAGATCATCAAGTCC
>VZUA01105734.1:0-10771 GCA_013401035.1 Horornis vulcanius
TGGATGTGCAAATGCTGAATATTAATCAAAGACCACAGACATTTCTTCTCCGCTTTGATTTTTAGCGTGGCTCTGTGAGTATTCTGCATTTTGCCTGTTGGCTGGCCCTGAGTTTTCAATTACAAAGTGATTTCTTGTCCTTTTTCCCCATCTCATTTATTCTTGGCTCTCCTTCCAGTCAGCTCTGGATAACTGAGAGATATGCTAGAATGGTTCTTCTCAGTTGTTGGAGAGGAATTGATATTTATTAACCATCTACTGAAATGGTAAAAAGCAAGAGGAAAAAGTGAAGAATTACACTAGTGAATACTGCAGGGAAGCATATCTTCAAATAGGTACTAGACTGCTCTGGAGGAAGAGGTGATAAATTTTTGCCAAGAATTGTGCTCACAGGCATAGAGATCATTTCTAGCAGGTGTTTTGTGTTCTGTTTGTGCTTTCAAGGCACTGCTGCAGCAGCTCTGAGCACAGACAGGATGGATGGAGTGTGCTTTGCCCTCTCCTCCCTCCCTGACCTCGGTGTCCAGCTCCCTGGGCTGAGGGCAATCCAAGTGACACAGCCTGAGAGCCAGCCTGGTCTTGTCAAGCAGCCTGAGGTGGATGGGATCAATAATTCCCTGAGTGGAGCTCTGTGGAGATGGTCAGTGAGGCACAAACCTTTGTGAGGCTTCAGGTGTTGAGACCATCAGAAGATCCATCACCAGAAGGCACTTCTGTACTGCACAGGTACATCAGCTGCTTGTACCAGCTTCCTCGTGTCACAGAGGTGCCACTAGAGGATCTTGATGTGGTTATCACACTGTTTTAACAGCCTGTTCAGAAACTGAAGACTCCTAAAGATTCAGCAGTAGTATTTTCCTTGTGTATGCTCCTTTCATTATGTATATCTGGAGCCGATGTGATTTGCTCGTGTTCTGAACTGATAGCTTTCCCCCTAATTTTCTTCTTGACTTAAGTGAGTATTCATCATAAACTGTTTCATTAGTAACTAATTTGATTCAGAGAAAAAGTTGAGAAGATTTGACATCTGCTGTAAAATTTATACTACTTCTTCTGTGGACTTGAAGCAGGTATTTGACACAGAGATTCTTCTGCATAACCTTGCTTGTTGATTTTGTTTGTGTGTGCATTTAGAATCCTTGATGTGCACAGGGAGAAAGGCAGAAACTTATCACTTGCTGCATTTTGGGTGCTTCTTTACCCTCAACAGGGTGAAGTGAATTAATAACCATGGGCAGCATCTCTGGGACTGCATTGACAAAATCAACTCAGTTGTCCTGCTGTCTTTGAATGTGGTAAAGCTCAGAAATGTTGTTATTGGAGGTGAAATAATAAGGACAAGTCTAAAAAGTAATAGTTGCAAGTGAAATAGGAGCAGCTTTTTGGAATAACTTGAGAGAGGGGGATTGTCAGGTGGTCAGAAATTCCAGCTGTGTGATTTGTTCCTGTTACATTTTGCCTTCCCTTCATCACCAACCAACCCTTTCTTGGTGCTTGTGAATTCAAGTGATTTTATGTTGATTGTGGAGGGTTTTTTAAACAGCCTAAGGTGGATGTTAAGGATGCTGTTAAATAATTGAATGTGATTCCTGAGAGAGGAAGACAAGGCCAATGGCAGGATCAGAGCCCTGGTCTTCTGGAGAGGGGAGCCTGATCAGTTCATGAACCTGCCTGGAAGAATTCCATGGAATATGCTCCTGGAGAGAAGGGGGAAACCAGGAGAGCTGGGGAGCTTGGGAAGGACAATATCTTGAGCAGCTTTCAGACCTCAACTGTTGTGCAAGTCTGGGTCTGCCTAGTGCTGATAATGGACTCCATTGAAAATGGCATCATCTCCTACAGCACTGGCTGGTAAGATAAAGGTGTATTTGAGAAAGATTGTACTAAGTCAGGAGTGTGCCAGCTTTATTGAAAGGCACTTTATTAAATAAGATAATAGTATTTTCCAAATAGAAGCAGAAGAACCAAATATAGCAACAGATATGTGACTTTATTTTATTTCTTTATTTTTAACTTACTTTAGAATAAGAAAAATTGTTCTGGTAGTATTTCCTGACACATCACAATGGACTTTTTTCTTTTTTCCAGAGATGGGACAAATTTAGCAACAACTGTTGTGGGCTTAAATGTTGCAGTGCAAAAGGGTCTGTTCTCACTTTTTTGTTTTCTTGCAGACTCGATTGCAAACTCAAAATTCTGTAATTCTGCCTGTGGTGGGTTGGTGTCCTTTGGATTGTATTTCTGGTGGGTGGAACACAGCAAAGGCAAAAATTTGACTTAAGTCCCTTAAAATTGTCCAGAAAGTTCTGTGTGGATGTGTTGCAATATAGAAGTAGGATAACCATCATTAACTGTTTGCTCTTGACCAGCTTTTCCTGTGGTGTTATGTGGCAGGGAGGGACCTTTTCCCTCTATCTTTTGTTTGCCAATTATTTCTGTGATTGTACCACATTCTGTACACTTTGAAGTTGTGCCCAGAAGTAGAAAAGCTGATGGTCTGTTTCATTCTCCAAAATGTGGCAGCTCATTACTATGAAAACAAACCAAAGGGTTTCGTTTGCAATGAAGGAGATTTTTTGATATTGTGTTGCTGTTCTTTACTGAAATGTGGTTTTGTTGAAAATGCAAATATTGTGGTCAAATATTAATTAAAAGGATGATGAATATTTTTCTCATACATTTAATCATAATTGTTTTTCAGATGTGTATAATGAATATCTTTCCTAAATAATGTTTTTCTTCTGGTAAACTGATTTTTTCACTTGTTTTTAATGAAGCACGACTTCAGTGCTTCACATTTTGTCTAATGGTGTGAGCATAACATTCTTGATGTCAGTGCAGTTTTGAGGAAAGATTTTGTTGATTTAATATTGCAGAGACAGTGCAGAGAGAGAAAAGAAAGCAATGTCATTGCATCTGTGAATTAATTTTGCAGTGTCTAGTGACACTAAAGGGAAGGTGTTCACTGAGTGGCAGCTAGTGTTAAAACTAGCTTTACTAACTAGTAGGCTACTTTAAATTAAAAATTTCAGTTCTGAAATGTTTAAATTTGAGGAAATTGGTACATGTGGGCTGTTACCACTAGAAGTGAAGTTTCAGGTATAGAGCTATATCCTTTTCTCTGGTGTTCTCTGCTGCTGTGGTTGAGAGGGGGTTACTGAGGAGATTTTTTGCTGGTTTTTTTGTCATCCTCTGGTTCAGCAGCTTTTGGGAAAATCTCTTGTCCTGTTGCTCTGAGCATGCAGGAGTGGGTGAGGATGTAACTGACAGAGAGGTGGGGAAGGGACCCAGGACTTTGTGTCTTTGCTGTTTTTCTTCACTTATTCCTCATCAGCCCAGTTCAGGCAAAGATGCTGCAGAATGAGAGCAGCAGCCAGGCACGGGTGATGAGAGTGTGAAAGACTGGGGAAGCAGTTATGTTGGAAAACTGATGATTGGACTTGTTGACCTTAAAAAGCAGTTGAAGAAGAGTTGACAATTTGAAAGCACAGAATCTAATGAATGAATGGTTTAGAGGAGTTGTTTGGGAGTTGTTTTCCCTGTCTGTGCAAGGCAACAACAAAGATGTTCAATGGAGCTGAAAGGTGGCAAATTAAAACCAGATAAAAGAAAATGCATTTTCAGGCAGTGAGAAAAAGTAATGGGATTAATTTCCACCAGAAAACTGGCAAAGTCAGGAGTCTCTCAGTGTTCAGAAAGACTGCATATTTATATGATCAATAAAGGTATCCAGAGCAGTTGTCAATGAGAGATTGTTTTACAAATGTTTTTATTAGATGTCATTTTTTCTGGAGCTGGGAAGCCCAAGGTGAAGGTGCAGCTGGAATTCTGGTAGAGTACCTGCCTGAAATGGTCTTTGTAGCTGTTTCTTAAACTTCCAGTTTTGTTCTTCACCACGTCAGAGTCTCAAGAGGAGCAGGATCCCAGGCACAGAGGGTGGGTTTTGGGCTCCCCTGCCAGCCTGCCCTGAGGTTTCTAGGGGATTCAAGAGCCAGCACATGGCAAACCTCTGTGCAGACAGTCCTGAGCACTGAGGTGACACATTTTCCCTTCCAAATGCAGAAAACTCTTTCAGAAGTGCAGGTCACAAGGTTAAATATCAGCCCAGCTTCCTGGTGCTCACTTGCTGCCCGAGAGCAAACTCTGAGGGTGATTCCTGATTAAGCTGATGAGGCACATTCTGTGGGTGTTGGCTGAGCTGTGCTCTGGGTGAGAGAATAAACTGATCCTAAAAACAGCCAAGGAGGTGTTGCTTGGTGCAGTTCCCATTGTTTATAAGACAGAATTGTTAAAGTTATCTTTCCTGTTTTCAAAGGGTACAAGTTAAAACATGGAACCCTCATCAGGTAGGCAATGTGAAACATATATGATGTAAAATTAGTGTTTTGACCTCATGCAAGGAAAGCATAGAATTTTAGTTAAAAGTAAAGGCTCATCATTGCTTTCCCCTGGATAAATCACTGGGTGTGATTAAATAATCTGACCCAGTGTTATTGCTGGGAGCATGGTTTGGGTGTGAAATTACTCTTTATGGTTCTTATTATTTCAAGAAGAATATACTTGGGTATTCCTTTGCTTTATAGGTGGTTTATGTAGTATGGAAGGTGCACCCTGGGCCAGATTTCACTCTTCTCTCTGTGGTGTCCTCTCTGAAGGAGGAAGTGCTGGGCTGCCAGGGCCAAGAGCTGTGTCCCCTCTGCTCTGAGAATTCTTTATAAAGATAATGCAGATATGCTATGGGTGACCTGGGAAATAACCTGATGTATAATTTGTGAAACTCTTATTGAAATCACTGATCTCTTATACCCTGGAGGCAGTAGAGGGAATGTTTTATGAATTAAGTAAAGTATGGGAAATTATTAATATCTTCTAATAAAGCAGTCAGGTGATGATTCTGAAGCATCACCTAAAATCCCTTTTTCTTTGCCTTCTTCAAAAAGCCACAGCTGGCATATTTCTGGAGTTGTTGACACATCATGAGGGGATCAAGGAATTACTTTTGAGTTTGATGGAATGTGCTGTGTTGGATTGGATGAACTCACATCTCTTTTTTTTTGTCCCCTCAAAATGTGTTGTGAGAGCTTTTCCCTCCTGCTCCAGTTCTGTCTTAGCCCAAACACCCCAGGAGCAGAGCCCAGGTGGTGAGGCCATTCCTCCTCCTTCATTCTTGCAGAAATAACTGCACTGGCTTTGTGCACAGTTCAGTTTACTTTTCTCCCACGTTAATGATATTTAAGTGGTTAAAACTGGGTGCTAAGAGCTTTAGAGGCCAATATCTGGGTTACTTAGTAGACAGACTGGAGGAAAAAGAAGTCTGAGCATAAGGAATGAACATAGGGGTGAATGTTTATACACTGTAGACACTGGCAGCATGAAAATCTCATGTACCATCACAAAAACTTTATTTTTTTCTAATTTTTAGTTCTTTTGTTTGTTTGTTTTTTGAATAGGTGAGTAACATGTTGGTTTTGTATTGCCAGCAAGGATGAGTCCATTCCCTTGTCAGCTGGATGCTTTCCCTCTGGCAGTGATGGTAATCTGGTGGCTAGATGGAAGAAGATATGCTGAGGGTTTTTTGGGTGGGTTTTTTTAAAGAAATTACTGTTTTTCACATGTGAACTGAGCACATGATGTCAGATGGGGAGTGACCCTGTGCTGAGGGAGGTGAATAAGGCAGGCTCACACACATGATTGCCACGGCCTGAGCAGTGGGACTGAAAAATGGTAGGAAAAAGAGGTTTTTTTGGGATGAAGAGATGCCAAACACACTGAGACAGAAAAGCAGGCTCACCCTGGAGATAGGCAGCAGTGAGCGTTCCGGCAGAGGGGAGCTAAATGAAGAAAAAAATCATACAATTATTCCACAGCAGCAGGAGGCTAAGAAACATAACTAAACATGTTAAACTCACTGTGAAGCAAGAGGACCCCAGGGGTATTTTAGTCAGATAATATTTAATTTGTTGCAGTGTCAGTTGTATGATTGCTTGTCAGCTGGCATATGGATGTGCTGTAAGCAAAATGGGGCTTTCAGAGACCATGCACGATTTTCCAGAAGATAGTAAAGCAGATTTATCAGAGACGGATTAAAAGAGTTACAGTGGATTTATTTGCTCTGGTCCATTGCCAGGGTAGAAGGCAAGCTGAGCTCTCTGCAGAGAAGTGTTGGAGGAGAGGGACAAGAGCTAGAAAGGGAGGGCTATAAATCAGGAGGAAAACCTACAGAATACAAGAGCATGTAAGATATACACAGGTATTGGTATTTAATGCTGCCAGCTGAACGTTGGCCAGAAGAGCAGTCGGATTGCAGAGTTCCTCCAAAATTTAAGAATGGGCGGTTGAGAAGCTGGGAGTGTCTCTGAATGCCTTGTTCTGGCACCTAAAATGAGTCTTTGATCACCTTTCTCGTGCTCTCTGCCTGGTTGTGTCTTCTGCCCACCACAGTTTCCTTGGGTGGTTGCTTTCTCCAGGCTTCCAGCCTTGGTAGGACAGTTGCTTTTCAGCCTGAATGGTAACCTGACTTTCCTGGCAAGAAAATGGCTCTGTTATAAGAGTGTTAGAAAACAGATGAAACCCATCCCTTGCAGAGAGGTGATGGGACAGAGGGATTCCTGGTTTGCTGTGTGCCCGTGGTTATGTGCATCAGCCTTTCTGACCTCTCCCCACCTGTTCCTGTTAGGCATGGATGGAGGTGCTTGGACTTCAAAGGAAGAAATATTTTATTTTTCTTGGAGAAGCCTTAGTTGTAGGGCACAGCACATCTGAAAGGTTTCTTTATAGGTTAAATCCATCTTTGGATTCCTGATGTAGCTTTAAATTGGCTTGAGGGGCAAATACACAAGCAGAGGGTTGATATATAGACAGTCATATTTGAGAATTAAGGATATTTTTAAAAATGTTTCCTAATGGTCTTGTCACTGCAAGGCTAGTGAAATCTGCTGGATGTTTTTATTTTTATGAAGTTAACGGGCTTTTTTTTGTAAATGGTGTTTTAATTGAGGTCTTGAGTAGAAAGTCAATGGTGTGTGTATACATACGTGTCTGCAGTCAGTTCTGATTTGCAAAGTAATGTGAAAATAGGTCAGCCACGGAGAGAAGTGTTGGGAAATGGCTGCAGCTGAGAAGGAAGGTATTTGTGGGCTTGGGAGTAGAAAATTTTTGGCTTAAAGATGATTGTACAGAAGATGAGAGCGGTAAGAGGATGGGGAACCGTTTGCCTTCTGGTGATCATGGATACTGCTGAAGGCAAGGAGGGGTTGAGAAGTTTCTGGTGATTTAACTTTTGCTGGTTTTGTTTGGCTGAGAGCTCCTGGGGTTTTTGTTCTGGGAGAGTCCATTAGGTCCTGTGCTAATCAGCAGTGCTCCAAGAGGGAGCTGAGGGATGGGGCTCCCATAAGAGCAAAGTCTGACCCAATGTGTCTTTAGCCCCAGCTGTCCCTGCAGCCCTGGTGCTTCCTGGTTGTTGCTTTTCCCCCTCCACTTTCCCCAAGGCAACGGGATTTGAACTTTACTTCCAAAGTAAGGCTAACAGCCCTCAGACTGGGGCAGAACCTGTTAATTGTCAGCATCCCTGTTCCCATCACCTGGTTAATGCTTCTCTGTGGGGTGCAGGGCATCTCCTGTATCCTGGAGAGCCTGAAGAGGGCTGCAGGTGTTTCCCATCAGGAAGGTGCAAGCAGGCAGCTGTGGCAGGGGCAGATTCCCACTGATGCTGCAGCCTGCTCGTGGTGCCTGCTGGCTCTGCTGCCACACAGCACTCGGGGCTCTGTGCTTTGTTTCCATGAGTTTCATCACCCTGATACAAACTCATTCCTCCAAATTACAGAGATGCTGCTGAATTGTAATTCTCCTCTTTGATAAAAACATCACTACAGTTAAGATTTATCACGTTTATTATTTGCCTTTATTCAGTAAACAATTTACCTGTCAAAGAAGGAAATTAGACTGTTTTCATATTATTCATATTAAGGCTCAGTTGATTGTTTCTTGTCCCTAATTCTTCTCTGGCTGCATACAATTTGATTGTTAATATTTTTTTCAAGTATTTTATGAGATACCAAAATATTGAAGTGATTTATGATTGCCAGAATCTGTATCTTCTCATCCATCCTTCTCTTAAAATGTTGGGTCTGTTCCTCTCTCCTGTTTTCAGTTGCTCTCTTCTCTTTTGTGAGTTCTTCAAAGGCAGTTGCTCATGGACCAGAGATTAATGTAGTTAATTTTATCAGGTAACCTAAGAATATATTTTGTCAGTAGGTCTTGACACAATCTAATATATTTAAGTATTCTTCAGTTATTTCTAACCATATTTTGGCTTATATTCCTCTGCCTTACTTTGCTAATTTTACTGATGTTAAACATCTGGTCAAGCCCCACTTACCATCTCCCTTCTTCTATATGTGAGTTTAAAGCAAGAAAGCCCAGACCTCTGCTCCACAGGCATTTCTCTCTTTTATTTGTGTTTTTATGAGAAATAGTTAGCTAAATTATACCTGATTGCAAATAGCATCTGTTTGATGTTGAAGCTCCATATCTTTCTTCAGTCTTGAAATTTTCCCTTATTACAACTAATTTGGATTTAGAAGTCTGAAGATGAAGAGGAGGGGGAAGAAATTTCTGCCACTGATTTCTGATAATGAAGCAGCCTGTTAACATTCCCCCAAAATTATCATTAATTAAACAAAAAGCTGATGTAATACTTGGAATATTTCTGTACCATCAGAAAAGCACCAAGTGGGAAATATCATTCTGATTCCACTGTACAGAGTCTGTCTCCTCTGCCAGGCTCTGCCCTGTGCACGAGCGAGAGAGCAAGCGAGCTGTGCCGTTGGGCTGTGGATTAATAGTCAGAGTTCACTCGTGTGGAAATAAAGCAGATTTTACTGTGAGTAGAATCTGTCATTAAAAAGCCATTATTGGAACTGACCGGCACAATTCCTGCTCTCTCATTGCTAATGACAAAGCAATCTGTTCTTTAAAAAAACAACAACCCTATATTTTCTTGCCGAGAACGGTGCGGGAGACTCACCAGAACAGAAGCGGGGTGAAGAGAGGCAGTTGAAAGATTTATTGATCAATAAACCAGACAATTACAGCTTGTTTATAAAGGGAAAAAAATAAAAAAAGCCACCTCAAACCTCAGGCCTGCGAGCAACGCTGAGACTCTAATAATGATAACTCTGGCATCCAGCTTGAAACGATAAAAGTCAATAGGAAGATATAGGATTTCAATAAAATTATGACACTAGATAAACTTTACCCCAGGAACACATTTTCCCTGGGTGTGTGACTGACTTCAGTTAGATTTGTAACTTTAATTTCTTCCTTATTGATTTTTTTTTTCTTTTCTTCAACTAATTAGAAAGCCTGTGTTGAATGGGGTGTGTGTGTGTTTGGAGAGGGGCTAAAGAGCAGCAGCAGAAGGGTCTGAACTTATATGTGTGTCTATAAGGTCAGACACCTTTCTGTGGTTTTTTGGCTGTGTTTTACTCCTCAGTTGCTTCCCACACCCAGGCTGGAGTGGCTCTGATGCTCCTCAGTGTGGGCTGCCTTTGTGGTGTGCAGTGCTGCAGTGACTTGGGGGGTGATGGTTGCAGTGGTGATGATGATGGTGCCTATGTGAACCCTTCTCAGCTCTTTCCCAAAAATTAACCCAAAAGTCCTGGGGGACCCCACTTCTATTCCTGCTGTTTCTAAACCGCTCTGGGGTGTGAATGCTGCAGAGAGGGATTTTCTTTGAGCTTCAAGCTGCTTGTCAGCCAGGTCAAATTTTGGTTTTACACAGAGAGAGTAGAGCTGCTGGTGGGAGGACTGGGGAGAAGCTTCATCTTCGGGGTGGCATTTTGCAGAGGTGCCATCCTGTTCTTTCCCATAGCACATTTTCAAGGGATTAGCTCTAGTTTCTGGTTAAAATTATAAAATGTGTTTTCTTCTTAGTCACTTATGCAATAGTGGGAGGAATATTTATTCGATGAATGGGCTGGTGCTGGCAGAAGGAAGGGAAACTGATCAACCTTTGAAAAAATCACTATCCTTCCTCTTTTTCAAACTTACATCTCCTCAAACACAGCTGCAAGCTGCAGCACCAGGGTTTGCTGTAGGGCATTAATTTCCTAGGTTTATAATGAACATCAAAATTATTATTCTGCATTTTGGGCATGTTTGGCATGAGCTGCATTTCTGTTGGGGTGTTGATGTAAAACTGGTTAAGGTAAAGATCACCTGGAATTTTGTGCCAGGGTAGGGTCATGGTGAGTTAGCAGAGATTTACCCTGTGCTGGGTAAATTTTGGAAACTCCCAGAGGAACTGCTTTTTAGTAATTCTGATGAATACTCTCCAGATAGGAAGCAGCAAAGCAGCTTTATTAGAATAAGGTTAGAAAGGGCATCTGAAAGTGCCTGGGGAGGATTTTGATGGGTGGTGAAGAATGAGGAAATAGCGCAGCAATTACTAAATTAGGATTACATTTTAGAGAATCTTTTTAGACAGAGGACTTCTCAACAAGAACTTGTGTTTCCTGCCAAACTAACAAGATCTTTAGGAGGGAGGGAAAAGCTTTCAGTAAGTGCTCTTGATGGGGAAAAATTTAAAGAATGGAGCTGGGGACCACTTGTTGGAAGCTGAGGATTGATTTCACTAACAGTATTAATATTTAGAAATAATTGAAGATAAGTAAACTCCAGGATCAAGTGTTTAATTGTGCCACCCTTTAGTTCAGCTTTTCAGAACTTTTTTTTCCCCCCCAATACAGCTTCTGCTGTGTTTACCATGCGT
>VZUA01105734.1:10844-26052 GCA_013401035.1 Horornis vulcanius
AGGGTGAGGGCTGCAGTTGATTTTAGGGGAGACAGCCTGTAGGGCTGTGGTTCTATGCAGTTTTCCCATGCTCACATTAAAGCTGGAGTTTGTCCTCCTTGTAGCTCGACAGCCCAGGGAGCTGCTGGGGTCTTGATGGGGTTGACTCAAATGACCTCATATTCAGCAGTTAATTGGAAACCAAGTGTGATGGGAGTTGCCAGGGGTCCTGTTTGCTTTTGAGAAAAACACCAAGGATTTTGGGACTGCCCCTGCTTCAATGGAGAGAACACAGCAGTGGGAAATTATCACATGGATGAAAGATGCTTAGGAGAAAATTAGGACAGAGCAGCTCAGTGCAGAGAAGGAGAGAGGATGCTGTAATTGCAAATCTAATTGCAACAACATGCAAAGCTCAAACTAATACCTTCACTAAATGCTGTCATTATGTTCTCTTCTGTGCTCTAGAAAGTGATTTGGCTGTAAATGGGGAATGGCATTCATCTCCCCAGCAAAAGCAGTTTGCCTTATGGAGAGTGCACTGGGCAGACTGGGTGATGTCTGTGGGTACTGGAGGGGGAAAAGGAGGATGAGAGATCCTGTCCTGCTGCCTCTCTGCTAAACAAGTTAATTACAAGGCAGGTGTGACTGAATTTGGGTTTTCTTCATCTTTTTCAGTAACATGGAAGTATTTCCTTACACATGTCTTTCAGATGAACACTTCTAAACCATGGCAAAACTGTTTCCCTGGAAAAACATTTCTCTTCAGTCAAATCTGGGCTAGGAGCTGGTAATAGCTGCTGGTACTATTTGTGTTAAAGCCTGTTTTTCTTTATAATTTCATTAACTCAGTTCCTGTAGCCCCAGGCTGTCCTTCAGTCTTGGGGTCCTTTTACCTGCTGACCAGCCCAACCATCTTGGCTGACCTTTCAGTCCATGATGTGCTCTGAACACTCTGTACCTGTGGCAGTGCCCCCAGTCTTGATGTCACACCTCGAATTCAAATGTTCCTTCCCTTCCCACATGGACATTTACTATCCACATTCAGTCTTTGACCTTTAGATTTGGAAGGAGGAGAGAACCTTTGTATCCAGGCTGAGCTGGGTGGTTAGTGGTCACCTGCACTATCTGAATAAAGCCTTTTGCATTTAGGGGTGTGGGGAAAAGGACCTTTTTTTCCTGCCCCAACAACTCCTTATTTCCCCAAGTGAAGCTTCTCAGTGCAGCTGATCTGTGTTTGAGGTGCTGCACTGGCCTGGGCTGGATGTGAAGTGCACAGCTGTACAGCCCAGTGACCTCCTGGTATTACTCTGTCTGGGATGGCAGAATTCCCAGCAAGGAGCTGGCTTGTCCAGAGTGCTCCTGCATTTCTGGAGGAAGTAGCAAACTTCAGCAGTGAAAGGGGGCCAGCACTGCTCAGGTTTCCTCAGAGTTTTGGCTCTTTGGGTTTATGCTAAGGGCCTTTGACCCTGTTCTGTAGCTACATAAGCATCAAGGCTCTTCCATGTAGTTGAAAAATGAAATCTTCATCAGCTGCTAATCCCCGTGTGCATATTGCAGTGTGACCAGTCACCTCCTTAAACATACCTGGCTTCTTCAAATTTTCCTTTTGTTCCCATTCTTCTTCTCTGTCAGTGCCTTGGAGGGAGGCATTAGGTGCTTCTGAAGCTGGGAATGCATTAAGAATATTTCAGCCAGGAGCCCACACAAGAAAATTTGTTTAGCTTTATAGTTGGGAAGCTGCTCTAAGAGAGGAGAGAAGGATCCTTCTGTTTGTCTTTCTCTGTGAATGCCTGGTTATAATTGCCAGTAGATAGAGAAGTGAGCCAAACTCTGTCTGCCAGACATTAACCTCAGAAAAAATGTTTGTTACAAGGACCGAGTGTTGCAGCATCTAACAAGTGATAAGTCACATACCATTTTGAGGATATTTGCTCTCAGCCACTTTGTTCGATGTCAAATTTGTTTCATTTCTGTTGTGACAATTCTGTTCTTTCTTTGCTGAGGCTCTGGCAGGAAAAATGTCAAGTACAACACTAAATATTTTGCTGAGGAAATCCATTCAGCCATGTTGAATTAGAAGAGTGTCTCCAGGAAGAAGGCAGGCTCTGTTTTCAGTTGCCATCTGCTTTTTAGAGTGTCTGCATGTTGCTTTCCTGCAAAGGATATCAGGTTTAATAGACACAAGACAGTCTAATTTTTCAGTTTTCACAGCAGCAACATTTATTTTATTAGAACTGTGTGTTCATCAGCCTTGCTGCTGATATGAAGACAATTAATTGATCCATCAGAGTTGAGTTGAATGGTGGGCAAAGATGTAGAAGGCTTTCAGAGCACGGTCTGGGGCTTTATCCCTAAAAGGTTTTGCTGTTGTCCCTGGCAGGATGTGCAATCTGGGGCTCTACCCCTGAACGTTTTGCTGTTGTTCCCAGCAGATGTACATCTGGGGCTCTACCTCTGAACATTTTGCTGTTGTCCCTGGCAGGGTGTACATCTGGGGCTCTGTCCCTGACCGTTTTGCTGTTGTCCCTGGCAGGATGTACATCTGGAGCTCTGTCCCTGACCGTTTTGCTGTTGTCCCTGGCAGGATGTACATCTGGGGCTCTGTCCCTGACCGTTTTGCTGTTGTCCCTGGCAGGATGTACATCTGGGGCTCTGTCCCTGACCGTTTTGCTGTTGTCCCTGGCAGGATGTACATCTGGGGCTCTGTCCCTGACCGTTTTGCTGTTGTCCCTGGCAGGATGTACATCTGGGGCTCTGTCCCTGACCGTTTTGCTGTTGTCCCTGGCAGGATGTACATCTGGGGCTCTGTCCCTGACCGTTTTGCTGTTGTCCCTGGCAGGATGTACATCTGGGGCTCTGTCCCTGACCGTTTTGCTGTTGTCCCTGGCAGGATGTACATCTGGGGCTCTGTCCCTGACCGTTTTGCTGTTGTCCCTGGCAGGATGTACATCTGGGGCTCTGTCCCTGACCGTTTTGCTGTTGTCCCTGGCAGGATGTACATCTGGGGCTCTGTCCCTGACCGTTTTGCTGTTGTCCCTGGCAGGATGTACATCTGGGGCTCTGTCCCTGACCGTTTTGCTGTTGTCCCTGGCAGGATGTACATCTGGAGCTCTGTCCCTGACCGTTTTGCTGTTGTCCCTGGCAGGATGTACATCTGGAGCTCTGTCCCTGACCGTTTTGCTGTTGTCCCTGGCAGGAGCGTGACGGGATGCGGGCGATCCTGGAGTCCTACGACAGCGAGCTGACGCCGGCAGAGCACTCGCCGCAGCTGAGCCGCCGCATGCGTGAGGCCGAGGACATGGTGCAGAAGCTGCACGCTCACAACACTGAGCTGGAGGTAACAAAGCAGCATCCTGCTCTAACCCCAGGGGTGGGGGAGTTGAGACCTCTAAGACTGAGTTGCCTGGTGACAGGATCTGCTCTTGCAGGAGAAAGATTTGCGATGTTCGCGCTCCGAAATTCCGGGATCAATAAGAGCCACGAGTTATTGCTCTGCAGCTGGAGCTGGTAGAAGCCAAGAATAATCATCTTGGGGTGTGCTGAGTGTGCTGTGCTGCACTACGTGGCTGGAGGGGCAACCACTCCCTGTGGTGAAAGAGTTGTGAAGAGGTGGCAGGTGTGGGGTCTTCTCTATGGTATAGTTGAAGAGATTAACTCTTATCATGTGTGTAATCAAGGCTCTGCTGTAAACAGTCTGAGCAACTTGTGTCTACAACAGCTTTACTTAAGGGTTGAAGAAGTAAAGCACGTGTCTGCTGTAAATTCTTCACCTCTTGGCACTGGGCCTGAAAAACCCCAGAATACTGGTCACTATTAAGTGCTTTTTACTAGGTTTTCTCCAAGAAAGAAAACATTCTGTCCAAATAGAAGTATTTCTTAAAGGAATTCTTATATTATCCTTAGTTCTCTTTTTGAAAATTTAGAATCTGAAATGTGACTGTGATGAGCTAAAAGTTTACCTACACTGGCCGAATTGTTCCTCTCCTCTGTTGTGCTTAGTGGAATGGGCTTTGTGCTCATGAGTTGAAATATTTGGAATATATCTGGGATCTTAAAGCTTGGCAGTTTTATTACATCAGGCTTTACATAGTCATAAGTATGTGAGTTTTTCTTCATGTTTAATTCCATCATCATGTAGATTTAGATGCTATAATTCAAATAGAGTAGACTGGTAGAAATTGCTCCTTGGGTTCATGCTCAAGCCACAGAGTGAACTGTCTCACTCTGCACAAAACTCTGCTGTTTCTGGCATCTTTAAAAATGCTCTTTCCTTGTGTTGGGAGATGGGGACTTATTTCAGGCAGTACTGGCTCCAGTGATCTTTCAATCCTTAGAAGAGCACAACGTGGTGTGCTCAGTGTCCTGGTATAGATCCACTTCACTGCTTTCTCTGAAAACAAATTCTGCAAAGTTTTGGGCAAGCTGATAGAGAAGTTAGCTGGTAACACCAGATAAAATGGAAATTTGCCTGAATTAATTTCAGAATGTTTCTCTGTTTTGTCTTTTGTACACTGTATTGCTTCTCAGCAGACAGAGCAGGATTCAATGATGCTGACATAAAGGGATAGGTGGTTATTTTATCCTGCTTCCTCAGTTGTTCCAACAGTGGCTCTAGGTTGTTGCAGGGAGATTTTCTGAATTGTTTCCTTGAATGTGTCAGGTGTGCTGTGTTGTCTTCAGGCAATAGCAAATTATCTTTTCTTCTTCAGATGAAAGCATAGAATAGTGTGGGAACCATTTGGTGCTACCCCTTTAATTATTAATAGGGAACAAATTCTAAGTTTATTTTCATGGATATGGATTAAGGGGTACATGGAAAATTTCAGAAAGGAGCTGTGTTCTCTGGAGGTTTGTTGTGTGTGATGTCAACCTCTAAGCCTTTCAAAGACTTTGCTAGAAGCAGGATTCAAAGACCTGATATTTTCCTCCCAAAGTAAAATTTTACGCTTCAGCTTGATTGTGTTTGCTCTTCTGACTGCAGTCTTGGCTGCTGAATCCTATCTGTTTTGAAATTTTGGGGGAAAGTGTTTTGTTCCAGTAAAAATCAGAAAACTGGAAAGGGAAATTGAGGTACAGGCAGGACCCCTGGTGCTTCATCATCAGGAGCAGCAGCTGTAATCAGCTGCCAGTAGATCAAAGCTGCTGAGATGGTCGATGGCAGCTATTAATAACTCCTGCCTTGATGCTCTGCACCCTCCCAGCTCTGCTGAGCCTCCCCATGAGGTTTGGAAATGTTGACACCTGCATGACTCAGCTCACAAACAGAGCAAACTGCTGGGATGAGGCACCTTGGAGCCTCAGGTGTTTGAGAGGAGAAACAGCCTCTGTAGAGGGGTAAGGAGGGGGAAAAGGGAACTTGAGTGTGTTTAAATCAGTGTGGCAGAAGGGTTGGAGCATCCTGGGAGCCTCTGGTGTGGGTGGGCTGGGGAGGGCAGCACACAGAGGCAGCTGGGGAGGAGCAGGGGAGAACCAGCAGTGCTCACCTGGGAGCATCACACACGTGCCAGCAAAGCAACCAGTGCACAGCTATTCCAGACAGATCTGGGGAGGCTGCAGAGAGGGACAGTGATGCATTTGAGCTGAAAAGGCCTGGCTATCACTTTTTGGAAGGCTGGCATGGTTGAAGTGTGGAAAATGATCAAGATCACCAGTTAGCAGGGGATGTGCTGCTGTGGATGCCCACAGTGATGCACAGAGGGGTCTCTGGCACCCAGCAGGCAGTGGGACACAATCCCTGTGTGCTCCATCTCTGCTGGGGAGGCTCCAGGTATTGCTGTGCTCCAGGAGCTTCTGGAGTTTAACAGAGCCCTGGAAAAGTCTGAGGTAAATTCATCCTCTTGCATTAAATTTTGTGGGTTCTGCCCTTCAGCTTTGTTCATAAATCTTAACATTTGCACTGTGAGCCATGTCTGTTCTCTCTGGCTTTTTATCACAGTGTTTTCCTCTTTTTTTCTTTTTTAAAATTTTTGCTACGAAGTACTTAATAAAATCTCTTTCTGTGCTCCCTAGAAGAGAACCTCTTAATAGTTTCTTTTTTCTTGTTTATTCTGCTTGCCCAAATCTGCTACCAGTTCTTTCAAAACAGAGGAGGGAAAAGGGATGTTCTTAATAGGGTTTTTTCTTTTCTCCCCATCCAGCAGCAGTCAGGAAGCTCTGGTGAAGATGGGGTGATGGAGATAGTACAGTTATAGAGAGGAGGAGGCTGTGAGGGACTGGGAAGATTTTGGGCTGAGGCAACAGCTTTTAACTCATTAAGGAGATGAGGTCTCTGCTAGATCCTTCACTGGGTGTGCATGTGGAAGTGGGAAGCTGCTTAAAAGAGCAGAGGGAATGTGAGAGGAGTGTGCAAGCCCTGGAGGGGGCTGTGTGTGAGGGTTGATGTCTGCTGGGAGGATGGAGTTAGGACACACAGGGAGCTGTGCCCCAGCCCTTGCTGGGCAGGAGAGCTGCTGGGAGCACTGCACTGCCAGCATCAGACATCTCCTGGATTGCAGGCACCTTCCAGAAACTGGGATACAGCAGGATGCTTTGATCCCAGATCATTTCAGAGATGATGCTGCAGAAGAACCACTGCTGTCAGAGCCTGATGGGGCAGAGGACTGAAAGGCAGAGAAAGGCTGATGGGGGACTTTTTAAATCCCCTTCACTGATGATGGATGAAAAAAGCTGGCTCTGTAATGCATGGCCATGCAAACACATGGACAAGCAGTTGCTTCCTCCTCCCCAGAACTGCCTGCCCCCAGCCCAGCCCTCTACTCCACAGGGCTGATGTGGCTGGAGGGGTTCAAGGAATCATTTTAC
Organism: Horornis vulcanius; assembly: GCA_013401035.1. Lineage (NCBI taxonomy): Eukaryota > Metazoa > Chordata > Aves > Passeriformes > Scotocercidae > Horornis > Horornis vulcanius. The sequence goes on from VZUA01105734.1 coordinate 17,628, forward strand.
AGAGTCTTGAATGTAAAGCATGGAGAGCTGCAAAGAAAAATGTCGTCTGAAAGGGTGGCTGGAAAAGCAAGCAGGCTGTGTCAGCCCATTTCACGTGGTTAATGAAGTGTCACTCACCATCTTTTTAAAAGTGTGTTTTGGAACTGGAGAGGGAATGAGTTTGTCCCTGGCCAGCCTGTTATAAATACTGTAACAGAAATGTTGCTGTATTTCTATGGCAGAGGGATTTTTTGTTTTGATACTGGTCATATTAATAGTTTTCTAGCCAGTCTTGGTTAACTTTTACCACCTTAGCTCTCATTACTTTTAATTTCAAGCTAAATAAGACAAAACAAAAGCTTCTGTGCATGCAGCAGCCACTGTGAAAAAGCTTTGATGTGGAGTTTAGTGTTTGAAAAGTTAAATCCAGCTGCACAAAAGCAGATAATCATAAATATAACTGCATTAATAGTGATTTTATTACAACACTCCTGGCTCCATACGAAACTTTAATGAAGAGAGATTTGCAAGGAAGGCTCATGCTGACACCTTCAATGGTCTCCAGCATCTTTTACATTGAGAGATTTCCCCTGTCTGTGAGCACCATATGCACTCTAATCAGTTAATTGTGAGTCTGACAGTTTCAGCACATGAGATGCCATATGTTCTGTGTTTCTGTTCCATCACGGGCATTACTGGTGACCTCAAAACTCGTTGACCAAATATTGTCACATTATCTGCCCCTGGTAACTGCAATGCATCTGCTGATGGTGAAACCTGGACCTTGCTGATTTTGTGGTGTAAAGTCACCAGTCTGCTCCTTTTGAAGGGGCTTTACTCAGCAGCCACCCCAGAGCTTCAAGTGCTTAAATTTTACGGTGAATGCATTAAAATGTTAATTTGAGCAGCTCACAGTTCTTCCTTGTCTTTCACTCAGCTTCCCCCATCAGCACTTTTCCACTTTTTCTGCCTTCTTTTTTTTCTTCCCTTTGATCCACACTTTGTGTTTATCTTGCTCCTTTGCCACATTTCTTCCCCCTCAAAGGTAGATTGCTCCTTTACACAGCAGAAGGGGCTTCTGTGGTGGTGGGAACTTTACAGAGACGTTTCCTCCCATCTGTGCAAGGCACAGAGGAGTTTGTTTTAATTTTCAGGTTTCTCCTGCCTACTTTCTCTACCTCTCTGCTGCCATCCAACCTTTTTTTTTGCTCAGTGACAACTTTTAAGAAGCAGTGAGATGATTACTCTGCTCACTTCAGATGTCCATAAGGAGAAAATCGGAATCACTGGAGCTTTCCTGCCACTCCAGCATGGCATATGTTTCACTTGCCCAGACTTCTGCTGTCACTGTAGCATCTTATCTGTGGCTCGTGGGAGAAAACAGGCTCTCTCTAGAGATGGTGCTGAGATGCTCCATGCATCAGTTCCCACTGATTGCTGAAGCAGTCACGGGGCTGAACTTCATCTTCAAACACCTTGTTGAAACAGCACTTTGAACCCAAATGCTTTGGCATCTCTTGGCAGATTCCAGCCTTCCCAGGAAGCACTGAGGTCCTCTCCATTTGTTTTTCTTTGCTAAAGAGAGCAGGTCAGGCCTGTGTTCTCTGGCAGCCCTGCAAAATGGATTATCTTGGGTTCTCTGTTATTTTGTGTGTTTCATCTTCCTTCAGACCTGAGTGACCTTATCGAGTCAGTGAGTCATTAGTGTCCTCCCCTCCTTTTTACACCTGCCAGTGGCTGTGTTTTGGGAGAACACCTGGCAAATAATCATCATATAAATGAGGAAGTCAAGTCACCAAGTGGTTTAATGATTTGTTAAAAGTGACAGTCCCTGCCCCGTGGAAGGACAATGACTCTTAAAATGAATTGATGCTGGAGCAGATCCTATCTCTGTGTATGTGAGACTTTTTGTTTGGTCAAACTAGATTCTAAAACTGAGTTGCTCTTAATTTTTTTGAGGAGGTTCCTCATTTTGGATCTGTCCTGAAAGTCAGTAATTGATCAAGAGAAGCAGTCCGTGGCACTTCCTTACACTGGAGATATTCTGCACAAGCCAGCATTGTTTTCACTACAGGGAGATTTTTGCAGCTATTTTTAGTGTGTGGATGCTCTGACAGTTTAAGAATGGCTTTAAGTCAGCAGTTTCCAGGGACCACAGCTATGTGGAAGCAACCTCCATCATTCTCAGCAATGAGAATGTCCTGTCACCAACTTGCATTGGGTGAATCATTAACTAAGACAACTTCTCCAGCCTTGTAGACAAGACCCAGGAAAAATACCCCCAGCTGCAAACACACCAGCAGCCTCAGGAATACTTTTACTTCTTGGCTGTGCATTGAAGTGCAGGTGACAGAAAAGCATTTTCCAGCTCTGCATCTCTCGTGTGCTTCAAGTGCAGTAAGGACAGGGATAGACAATTGTCATTGCTGTCACCTCTTGCTGAAAGTCACGCTGCTGGTGCAGATGCAGTCAGTGACACTCTGCCCCTTGTTCTCTTGCTGGGTCACATCTTGACACTGTCATGTAAAGATGTGCAGTAATGATGAATATAACCAATCACCTGTGTTAGCAGTGCAGGGAGTTCAGGGTGGACTCTGGCTGTCTGAGTGCTTCAAGCCTGCAGGAAGCACACCCAGCCTAGGTGAGACTGTGCTGATATCATCGTGCTGCTGTCCAGGTTTGATGCTCAGAGGGTGTGGGCATGTTCCTGTACTCAGGCTCTAAGTACTCACTTCAGCCCTGGCAGATTGATAGATGCCAGCCACAGAAAGATCTTCCCTTCTTCCCAACAATGCTCCATTTAAAATGCTCTTGGTATGAACAAATCCTCCTGTAGCCTCTTCTGGTGATGTTGTGAATAACCAAGCACAAAAGAGGCTTGACATAAGGAATTTGGATTAGCTTCTGATGTCCCTGGCTATAGGAAACATGAGAAACAGATGAACTGTGTCTAAATTCCAACAGAAGATTTAAAATTGGGTTCTTTCTTAGTGATGTATTGGAAAGAGCCGATAACTGAGGTGCACTTATGAGTCACATTTACCACAATAGAACAGGGGAGAGCGTTTCATGCGATGCTGAGAGCTTTAAAATGCTTTACACTGGAGAGCCTGCATGCCTGTGCTGAGAGATACAGGCTCTGCAATTAGATGTCTTTAGGTGGAGGAGGAGGAAGAAGCAGGAATACATTTGAAGTGGGAGCAGTGGCTCCATCCACAGCAAAGGCATTGAATAAAAGAGCTGCTTTTGTGCAATGTGGTGCAAATCCCCTCCTGCTGTGAGGTGCAGCTGGGGAGCAGGGGCTGAACTGGGGCACAGGCAGAGCAGTGATTGCATATCTCTTCCCTCTGAGGAAGAAGACAGAAAAAGGCAAATTAAGTGTCTTTGGGGAATGGATTAGGAACAGATAGCTTCCAGCTTTTCAGAGGGAAGGCTTTGAAAGAGTGGAAGCATGTTCTTGTGTTGGTCTCATCACTTGCTGCTACAGGCAGTGTGGAGGAATGAATGGGAGGCAGTAGAGAGGTTGCTGGGCAAATTCTTCTAGAACTTGCACTATTTTCCAGTGTTGCTTTCCACAATTGCAGAATTGTTTTGGTATTCTGCAACGTTAGAGAGACATTCAGTATTAGGACTACTGCCTTCTGTCTTTCATTTGAAGATTTAACCTCTATGAATCTTTTCCAAGCTGGAAAGTGTGGTGATTTGAGAGAGCACTGGTCTGATCCACGTGCCTTGTGCAGCTACAGCCCATGTCACTGCTGTGCCACACATCTGGTTTGCCTTGGGCAGGAAAGGTTAAAATCTCCTAAGAGATTCCAAGGTATGTGGTCCCTTTCTGGAATGAGGTGATGGGATCTCCTGGGAGGCAGTGCCACATCCTCCAGAGCACTTCCAGCCCAGAGTTTCCTGAAGATGGTGGTACGTGTTCATGTGGCTCAACCATCAGGTAAATATTTTGGTGCCTGACTCTTTAGGAATGGGGGAATTGGCCAGGACTGACCAGTTTTTCTCCAAACTAGAAGCTGGGCTTGTCTAGGTTATGCTTCCCAGAAGGGCTCTCAGGCCAGTGCTTCTCATCTTTTTTGAGCTCTATTGGTGAATCAATAAGGCTCAGGCCAATAAAGTCTCCTGTCTGTTAGAACTGCTACTTAGGCACCTTCTCACATCAGTGAAAGCTTTAACAGCCCATGGAAACCAAGCAATTTTGGGCAGAAAGGAAATAAATATCTCCAGAATAAAAAGTAAAAGCTAAGATTACACGCCAGGATAATGTTTTACACAGAAATTTTACCTGTTCCCTAGCTTTGAGTTGTATTAATGAGATTAAACAGCTCGTTTCTGGGAGTCTTGAGATGTTCTGAACTTGTTGAGATTTGTTGGTTTTTGTAATCACTAGATTTGAATTCTGTGATTTGTAGTGCTTCATTTCAGAATAATTGCCTAATCACTGTATAATTTAAGACTTAAAGTATGTAGTTGTAAATGTTTTCGTGTCATCTTTTAATTCATGATGATGGTGACCTGTAAGATCGTGTTATATTTTTAATTATTATTTTCTGTTTAAAAACATACTGTAAAGGTTCCAAGGCTTTCCTGGAGGGCCTCCACAGAGGCTCAGCACAGTTGTGCCCACTGCATTTTTGTGTGGTCCAGCCATGGAGTTTTGTTGAAATCCTGTTAGAAATAGTTATAACATACAAACAGAAAAAAAATGCTTTGAGAAAACAACACCAACACAGGCTTGTTCCCATGCTCATGTGGATCCCAACACTCCTGCTCTTTGCATTTTGCAAGGATTATAAGATCCAATTTAATGTGCTTAATACTTTGGTTATTGTGGCAATTAGAACAACAGCAGTTGCTGTCTTGGTTTTCTTTTTGAAGCCCATTGATTCTTTATGTTGGCCTTAATTACAAGTAGTAGAAGAGGTGTTTCTTCAGGGAACTAATTAGTCTAAAAAGCCTGGTTCAGCATAGTGCCTGAGCAGTTTGTCGAATGGGGCCTAAATGCAAGTGCCAATTGCAGTTGTTTTGTTTCAGAACACCCATAATTGTTCACCCTCAGTACTTCTCCACGCTATGAGTTGTGTTTGCTCCCATCTGATCACCCAGCCCTGCACCATGGCCAGAGGCTGCAGCACCTCCATTTCCTCAGCCTGGTTTGTGTTAAAGTCCTGAATTTGGGCACTGCACCATTGCCAGTCAAAACTTGAGAGGAATTCAAAGGAAGGGGTCTGGATTTCTCTGTTTTTCTCTTTTTCTTTTTCACTTCAGTGTGAGCAGCCTACTAATGTTTGGATAAGGCTGGGAGCAGAGTAAGTGAAAAACCCAGCTGATAGCAGTTCTCACCATGCTGTGAATAAAAACTAAGCTGTTGATATAGATCTCCTCTGTCCAGGGGTGGTCCAGGTAAATTGTAAGGAGCAATTCTGCTTTCTCAGAGGCTTTGCAATTTATCTATTTGCTTTAATCAGTGTTAATGTCAAATGTGCTTTTATGTTGCTAAAAGCTTTTCAGCAAAACAAACTGAAAGCCCAGAGTTGTGGAGATAGCCGTGATCTCCCTGTAATGCAAGTTGTAACATTTTTCTTTTGAATTTTATTTATGCTGTTTAATAAAACAGGCAGTGCTGTAGAACACACGTGCCATGAATCCAGCTGTGGTGACAGTATCGTGGCTATGAAATGCATGGCACATCGATTTGACATATTGATGTGATTTATGTTTTCATTTTGTTTAAACGGCTCTAATGGCTTCAGCTTTGACAGATGTACACTCGGATTTCTAGTTCTGTTCAAGCCCACATTAAAAACACAACTGATTCCTGGCTTAAGACATTGATTTTTATCTGTTCTGTGTTCCTGTGCCTGTGTTCCACACGTCAGATTCCCAAATGTGAGTTTTTGTGGCGTCGACTTCACTTCTTTTCAGAAAATTGTGGAGACAATTCATTTTCATTGGGAAGCTGATTCTTGGATGAGTTGCTAAACCTAAATCTTTTTGATTTTTAAAGGAAATCAACAAGAAGCTTGAGAGATTATATGTTATGGTATTAATGATGTATAAAAGCCCAATGAGATATTCAGAAACCATGAACATGAACAGAGTAATTACTTTGTAGAGGTTATTTTAAGTAGAATATCATGTGTAATGGGAGAGGGTTTGAGGCTTCTTTGTATAAAGGTTACCACGGTACATTATTTATGTACACAAAGAAATGATGAGTGTCTGTATCTGTATTAATTATTGAAGTGTTTCTTGAGAGCCCACAAATTCTGAATTTTTCATAAAATCCAGGCTGTGCAGTGCAGTTGGGAGGTGACCTGATGGTAGAGACTGTTAACAGTGATCTTTGTGGCAGATATTATTGATAAGCCAATTGTTACCAGCCCTACCTTTGGCAACTCTATTCTGAGTACTCTCAATTTTATTAACATATGGAGGCAGAGTTCTTCACTTTCTGGTTTATTCCCTTTTACAAGAGGTTATTTCATGAGTGAAAAATGCAGCCTTAGGATAGATCAGCCCCTTGGTATCACAAATACTCAGTAAAATGTGTGCTCCTTTGACCTCCATGGGTCTAGCTCCACCTTAGCAAAACCAGGTGCTGGTTTCTGAAGTGTTCTGTGACCTTTTGCATGAGGGAGGGTGATGGGGACAGCAGGAGTGACATCTGCAGTGACAACCCCTGTTCCTCTGGGTGGGAACACGCCAGCAGTGTCTAATGTTCAGAAGTTATTTGCCTTGCAGGTGTGTGTGCCTGTGAAGGGGCAGGAGCCCTGCACTTGCAGAGTGCTGAAGTGAGACACCCCTTCTCCAAAGAGCCTGGGCTGGAGGTGCCTGGCCCCCAACACTGCCTGCTTGGAGGGGGTGGATGCTGCTGCCCTTCCTGCTCCAAGGGGATTGCTCTGTACCATGCTTAAAGATCATCTGAGTGCACTTAATTGTCTCTCAGCTGCAGCATGGCAGCCCGCAGAGCTGCTGAAAAGAGAGGAGTTGTTGGCATTATGGATGGTTTTTATTTAGAGCTGCTCATTGTGCTTGGCAGAGGCTGTCTGGTGGTGGGGAGGGGTGCTGTGATGAGTGCAAAACTACCTATGCAGATGGATTTAATTCCTGGGAATGTGTACAGCTGTATGAAATACATGGTGAGTCTCAAATTCTTTCGACATATGTGGTACCAAACACGTCTAAGCTTGTTTGAAAGTATCAGTTAATTGTTTTCAGGTATTATTACTCCCAAAAGGCACAATGTAAATACACATGTACACATATATAAATGTTCCTAGGAAAGCATGTCTAAAGAGCTCTAGATGAGTGATTTTATGCTCTCAAAACAATAATGTCCCAGAGTAATTCTACAGGCTTTTTATTGCTTTGCTGTTTAGGTCCATTTTTGAAGACAGTAGGTGAGACCATCAGAGCTGTATAGAGAAATGACATTTATCTTCCCAGGGCAGTGTGACCTTATTGTTCATAAGTGGCATTTCCTTTCAGGATAATGAGCTCCTTTTTATTTAGGCCAGGCAGGATCCACAGTCCTTGTATCCAATTCCTACAGCCCATTGACACTGTACACATTACTGCAATTATTGTGGATATTATTTTCTGTTACATTCCACTTGCTCTTTGGATTATGCTTTTTTTCTGACCAGCAAAGGGGACTGAGAAAAGGAAAGGTCACACTCAAGTCTTCATGAATATCTGGAGGCTGTTGCATGGCACAAATACAACCACTCCCACAGCAAATGTACATTCATATACCCTTCATCTGTGGCCTCGTGCACCAAGAGTGAGTCACTATTTTGGCATGTATCAGCCTGGGACAAATGAGCTGGCATTGCCCTGGGGCCAGGCACTTTTAGGCACAGGTAAATCTGTGTAGCTCTTTATCTGCTGGGTTAAGAAGAAAAAAAATTGAAGCATGAAAAGGAGCTAAAAAAACAAGTATTGACGGTTCTTACTTGTAAGTATTTATGTGAGAGAGCTCTCTGTCGTGTTCCATGGTGCTTTGCCCCCAGGAGCCTCTGAAGCAGAGCTCTCAGCCCTGAGCATCCCTCTGTGCCTTGGAGGAGGAGTTCTACACAGCCTGTACCTGTGTGGCAAGGGCTAATAACTGAGGTTATCTTGGCATATGTCCTGACTTCTTCCCTTCCCTTGCCAAATGGAGATCTCTCATGTTTCTGTAGCAGAGTTTTGCTCGACAGGCATTCAGGAGCAAGGAAACTCAAAGGTTTTCTAATGGGACCATCAGGCACTTTCACCTTTTGCCTTGTCAGGCTGCATTTGCTGGAGCAAGAAGCAATAGTGAGTTGCTGGATTGCTTTCCTGAAATGAGTTGCTGTTTGGTTCACTCAGAGAAGATAAACACCCACATCTCAGAAATACCATCCTGTCTGGCATCTTTGGCAGCCTCAGCAGAGGGGCCAAGGGAAACCAATGGACC